>DWPV01003698.1:0-14747 GCA_018251915.1 Urbanus proteus proteus | reverse complement strand
GTGCGGCCTCGGCTGAACGTTGGATGTTCTGGATACCTCGATGAAACACTTGGAAGTGTACGCAGCTGGTCTTCGTCCGATTCCTGGTCTTCCCTAGCTACTTCGAAGTATCCTACCGACTGCGCCAATTACGTTAACGACAGCCGGAGGACTCAAAAAAAACCAAAATCTCTAAAATATCTTTAATTAAATTTAAATTACAAATTAATATCTTAACTAATGATTCTACTGTCCGATCCTAGGTGCAGTAATGGAATGAGATGAAAGATGACAATCTAATAATTATTAAAATTAAAACTGCTGATGCGGAGTACGCGTCTATCGATATCTGGGTTGCACGGGTATCGATGGGTAGCAGCAACGTCAGCGATCTCTCTCGTCGCTAGGCACGTAACACCTCCACCCCCAGAGCAGCAACTATTTGAGGACTTCCAACGAGAATGTTGCTGGTAATTTGGATTTGCCTGGCTCGGCGTAACTTCTGTCCTCGTTCTTTTCTTCTTCATTCTCCATGCTGCTGGTTCTGGTTTTTTTCTTCAGTTTGCGACGTTGAATATAGATTATCAATACCAATACCGACATTATCCCAGTTACGATGATATAAAGTGGTATCGTAGTGTGGTATAGGGTGGAATCTATATAGTCCAATTTTATCGGTGTTTGCAGGGATATCCTGTCTTCTAGATGATGCAGGGATTTTAAGTTTACAGCATTCAAAGTTATGTGAGGGATCTCGTTGTCTTCCATTGTTTCAGGAAAATTCAGTACTTCAGTTATCTTTAGTGGTTGTCCTTTGATTTCGTCATTGGCGTTAATGATGGTAATGGATTCCGTCCGTAGCGAACATTCCAGAGGGATGGTGGCAAGGTAGCTTCCTGATAGTGACATGTACTCCCGGCGGCTACATTGCAGTTCAGCTTTCGTTGGTTGTGGGAATATGAGGGTGTAGTGGCGATCATCCAACTGCTCCATTGCTTCCTTGTTGAGGCTAATTTTGGTAGGGTGGCAGGACTTATCCAATGACTGGTTAATTATAATGCCTTGGATGCAATCTGGTTGTTCTCGTAGATGATGATTGCTTGTCTCTTCACAGAGAAGATGTTGACCAAACTTCGGGCATTCAGCCTCCATGTACATGAATGACTTCCTGTCGGTTGCCAGGTAGGGAAAGGGTGGTATGACGGTTTGCTGGCGTTTGTTGGGAACAATTGATAGTCGGTAAAATTCAAAGTTATTAGGAGATAGAATGGGGAATTTAAATACTATTACTATCCGTTTATTAACAAAATAGCTACCAGGTTTAATTATATCGTAATAGTCTCTCAACTCGGCATCTAGTATCTCATTATTATTATATACTTTTCTAAGTTTAATAATCATACTCTCTAAATTATTTATACTTAACATGCTATGATGAGTGCTCGATGCACGAATAAAAGCTAACACATTCTCTAACCTAACTAACTCTAAATATAAATCATCTGCATTCTCACTGATAATAGCTAACAACTGAGCAAACTTAGCGAACTTGACTTCTGAAAAATTACGTTTATCTAATATTAACGCTAGGGTTTCATTAATTTTACGTTGGTTTTCTACAAGTGTACTGATTATTTGAGTATATTGAGACATCCAATCTTTATTAAGACTAATATGACTGTTTAACTCGGAGGATATTTTTTCTTCATTGCTCTCTAATAATTTAATAGCTTTATTATAATTTTCGGCATCGGTGTAATCTAAGTTACCAGTTACACTTTTAATAAGGGATCCTAGTCCGTTGATCAATCCTCTTTTAACACGATTAGGTTCTAAGCTCTGTAGTTGGGAAGTTATCTTAATTAACTTAGAATTTAAGTAATCTATCTGTAATTCAAATATAGGAAGTGTATTGTTGTCTAGTCTAGTTCTGAAAGCGCTTAGTTGGGTGTTAATACAGTCAAGTTGTCGTTCTAAATCAGAGAGTTCAATATACTGTATAAAAGAATGGTATTGGGTAATAAGTTTAGCTTGTCCAAGTTTAAAGGGTAGAATTCCGGGTCCATTGTCAAGTTGCTCAAGTCGTATCTCGTTTGCCACTGTCAGGCAGAGTAGCGGCAATAGTCGAATCCTGTAACAATTTTTTTGTATTAGGCACTCGCTTCAGTCGCGACTTAGCTATGGGGTTTTTCTTTTTAGTTGTATATATGTGAATAGGGAGGTCAGCAAGTACAGTGTCCTGGGTGTAACGGGGAGCTAACTTTTGTCGGCTAGCTAACGGGTTTTTAATGAAAACCTGCTGGTCTGGTTGATATTCGACTTCTGGCTCGCGTTCTTTATTTCTGTAAGTCATTAAGTTAGTACGCTCGGCTGTGGTGTGATCGTTAATGAGCTCGTATACGGTTTTCATCTGGTCGCGATGGTTACGAATGTACTGTTGCATGAGGTGCTCCGTCAGGTCAATGTCCAAGGGGTCTCGAGGGTCAAAGTGTCCTCTTACTATGTCATGGGGTCTACACTTAGTAAAACTATGAACTGAACTATTATAGGCTAACAAGGCATATGGCATTTGGTTAATCGTCGGTTCGTCCTTTTGTTTCAGTCGCAGTATACGTAAGTGTTCCAGTAATGTCGAGTGGAATCGTTCCACTATACCATTGTCATTAGGGGAGTTGGCTAAGGTCTTATGATGGTTGATTTTATGTAGCCTTACAAACTCAGAAAAGAGTTGGTTAGTGAACTCGGTCCCATTGTCCGTAATTATAGTCAGTGGTAGTCCATGGTGAGTACAGTAAGTCAGTAGTCCCTGTATAATGCTAACTGCTGTGCCGTCTCGCAGGTGGTAGGCTTGTCCGTACTTCGAGAAAGAGTCAACAAAAGTCAGGTACTTCTCATTCTGTGCTGTAAATAAGTCTATGTGGACTATTTCGAGGGGTTTAGTCGCCGGTGGTACGATGTTAAATTGAGGTTTAATGGGGTTTCTATCATATTTGGTTTGACCACAAACTGTGCATTCATTGATGTACTTAGCGATTTCCTCTCTCATTTTGGGCCAGTAATACCGGTGGGACAAGGCTAAATAACATTCATTAATGCCTCTGTGATTTGTTTTACCCTCGTGGTAATGCCTAATTATTTCCTGCTGTCTCAAGTACTGTTTCACATCTTCTAGCTCAGTCTTTGCTAAGACTAAGTTCATAGAAGAGCTCTTAAATTGTCTTTGCAAGATA
Source organism: Urbanus proteus proteus (assembly GCA_018251915.1). NCBI lineage: Eukaryota > Metazoa > Arthropoda > Insecta > Lepidoptera > Hesperiidae > Urbanus > Urbanus proteus. The sequence continues at coordinate 11,538 of DWPV01003698.1, read as the reverse complement.
GGGATGATCGAGTACATTCCTAAGGGCGGAGTAATCTTAAGGGCTGTCTTAATTTTAGGGTTAACATATTCCTTAATGGCGTTAACTACGTCTTGTTCTAGGTTAGACTCTGAAACTTGTACGTGTGTCCGTGTGTGCGTATCAAAAGGTTTAGTCGCTGTCGGTCGTCGTTTAATGTCACCTACAATCGTAAAACATATCTGTCTGTGAAATTTATTTAAAGGTTCGTCAGTAATAGGTATCTCTAGGATGGGGTCTTCGGCTGAGGTATGTATAGTAGCGGTAGAAGAACTTGGAGGTTCAGGTACCACCGAGATGTCTATTCCACACTCTTGAAGAAGGGATTCGATCTCTTCGTTGTTAATTTGAACACGCGATAACGCGTCTGCGTTGGTGTTACATTTCCCTTTTTTATAAATAATGGTATAGTCGTACTCACTAAGTTTAAGTCGCCATCTAGTCAGTCTGGAGTTAGGTTCCTTGAGGTTCATAATCCATTGAAGGGGTTTATGATCTGTTAAGATTTTGAATTTACGGCCAAATAAGTAGGGTCTAAAATACTTTGTAGCCCAAACAATAGCTAAAAGTTCCTTTTCAATAGTGCTATAGTTTAATTCGCTATCATTTAACGTCCTTGAAGCGTAACAAACGGGTTTGTCAGAACCTATCGTGCCTTGGGAAAGAACGGCTCCTATGGCTACGTTTGAGGCATCTGTTGTCAGTATGAAGTCCTTAGTAAAGTCGGGGTACTGAAGTATAGGGTCGTTAGTTAATAAAGTTTTACAAGTCTCGAAGCAAGTCACATAGTCGGAGTCCAAGGTAATTTTGTTAGATTTTTTTAAACATCTAGTCATAGGTTTAGTAACACGCGCGAAATCAGGTATGAATTTTCTATAGTATCCTAATAGTCCTAGAAATTGTTTAATCTCTTTAGAAGTTTTAGGTAACGGGTAATTTTGTATGGCTCTAATTTTGTCGGGGTTTGGTTTAATACCGTCCCTTGTAATTACATGACCCAGATATGCGGTCTCTAATTTTAAAAATTCAGATTTATCCATCTGTATTTTAAAGTTAGATTCGCGAAGTCTATAAAAAACCTTTTCGAGATTAATCATGTGTTCTTGAAGCGATGTACTAAACACAATGATATCGTCAAGATAAACTAAGCATATCTCATTCTGCAATCCTCTAAGTACGTTGTCCATTACGCGTTGGAATGTAGACGGGGAGTTCTTTAGACCCATGGGCATGCGTAAAAATTCGAAATGTCCATGTTCCACGTTAAAAGCTGTTTTAGAGATATCGCTGGGGTTCATCTCGACTTGATAAAAACCTGATGCTAAGTCTAGAGTCGTGAAGTATTGGCACCTACCAAGTTTGTCAAGTACATCCGTTATGTTCGGAATGGGGTACTTGTCGTCTATAGTCTTGTCGTTAAGTTTTCTAAAGTCCACTACAAGTCTCCATTTCTGTCTACCAGACGCATCTGCCTTCTTGGGGACTACCCAGATGGGAGAGCTCCACGCTGAATCTGAGGGTCGGATAATACCTTGCTCAAGCATCTTGTGAATCTGATCTCTTACTTCCTGGCGGTGGACAAAGGGATATCTATAGCTTTTGGTATATACTGGGATTTCATCATGAGTCCTAATATGATGTTTGATCTTGTTGGTGAATGTGAGGGGTTCACCTTCTATATAAAATACGTCGGCGTACCGGCCACATAACGTCTCTAAGTTAGCTCGTTCCTCAGCGTTTAGATGTTCTGTTCTAAGGCGAGATAACACATCTTTAACACGGTCTGGGGTTTGTTCAGTTCGCGTGCACTCAACATTACATACGTCGAACTGGACTGAATTGTCAAAGTTAATGGTCACGTCTTTGTCTGTCAAGTTTTTTATTTCAACTATACAAGTCCTATCTGTCACAGTCGTAATACATTCTGAGATAATACAATTACATAAAAATTGTTCCTGAATTAATATGTCACCATCGGGATAAGAAATAGGAATGTTAATTAAACGGGAAGAATTGGCAGGGATACATTCATAAAAGTTCGGTTTCCTACACTGATAACGTAGTAAGGGTATACCTACTTGCATTCTCCGTGAATAAAATATTATTTTTTAAATCAATTTTGCAATTTTCTAACAAATCTAATCCTATAAGGCCGTCAAAGTAACCATGAAACTTATAGATAAATAATTTCATATCTTTTCTTAAGTTAAACTCTGGAAAACTAGGTATAGTAATTGAGTAATCATGAACACTAGTTATTCGAGAATTGGTAACTTCAAATGGATCATAAGTTTTATCTATGTGTGAATAAAAATTTTCAACTGCTTCTGGACTTATAAATGATTGATTCGCACCGGTATCTATGAGAAATTTAAGAGGAGGGTTGTATATTTGAATAAAAGGTAGATCCTTCTTAGAATGTAGATTTAGTTCTATTTTGGTTCTGTAATGTGACGACTCTTGGGAAAATCCTGCTCCTGACTAGTGGAAGGCTGCGCTGACTCAATTGGAAGGTTAGGTGTTGACTCGTGATACGGGAGATGTTCATGTTCGCATGATGTCGGTAGGTTGTAATAGTCGTAATAATTATAGTCATAGTAGTCAGTGTAGTTTGACTGGTCGTCGTAGTAATAGTCATAATTGTCATATGTTTCATTAAAATTAACCTCTTTAGATTTGAAGTAATTCGATAGAGGAGGGTTACCGTGTCGCGTCCAGTCATGTCCGGGGATTCTAGGTGGCATGGGCCTGGGCACAAAGTGACTTACTCCACTCATAGGCTTGGGGCCATTATGATTAGGTGGTGGATTTCTAGGCGGGATGTTAAAACCACGATTATTATAATTAGGAGGTGGCGCACCGAACATCCTTTGGGTGTTAGTAGGCATGCGACTTTGCTGCATGGGTGGAATAAATTTAAACGGTTGAGGCGGGGGCCTCATGGGCTGCTGCCCTATAGGTGTTGGCCACTTGGGTGTAGGATGAGGAAAACCTATTGATGCGCGTGGTGGTGCGAAGGACGTGGACGGGAATACAGATGGTTTTTGCATACCGTGATTCCTATGGGGCTCGTTACGCTGTTGGAGGTATGAGATATTAAGCTCCTCTTGAACGTATTCAAGCGCCTTTTCGATTGTTTCGGGGCGCATACAGCGTATACGCGACCCTAACGGTTCTTTCAACCCACGAACGAATGCTTGTAATGTCACTTTTTTATACAGATTGCGTTTAGCGGTCACAGTGGTGGAAATAGTCTCATGGAGTGTTACATAGGTCATTATGGTGCTGAACGTGGTCATACAATGATCATAGAACTCCTGGGGGGATCTATCACCTTGCATGGCAAGAGATAAGTCGTTATACAAAGTTGTCTCGTCACGTTGGTCGGAAAAGTTATTAATAAGACTCGCTCGTATACCTGCCCAACTATCAGGTATGCCATTAGAATTAATCGTGCAAGCCGCGGTCCCTGTTATTTTATTCAATATGCCATTTAAAAGACAAATATTCGAAAATTCACTGCCCGGGGTGCTGCTAAGATATTTAGCGGCAACCTGGTCACATATACTAATGAATCGCGTAAGAATATTAGGGTTGCCGTCAAAATCGGGCACTAAACGAAGTGCCTTAAAAATAGTATCGGGTTCAACAGCCATATTACTTGAATATACTAAGTTACTAGAATAAGAATTACTTGACTCTACGTTTGAATCTGATTCTAGATTCCTAATATTATCACTAGCACTATGGCGAGTCTGACGAAGTTCAGACCGCCGGTCCCTATCGGATCTAGGATGAAAAATGGTGAAAGGAAAGGTTGGCAACACAATAAGAAATGCAATTCAAAGCACTTACATATGTTCGCCTTCTCTGGCTTTTTCTCGCGCTGATTTCTGAGTGCGGCCTCGGCTGAACGTTGGATGTTCTGGATACCTCGATGAAACACTTGGAAGTGTACGCAGCTGGTCTTCGTCCGATTCCTGGTCTTCCCTAGCTACTTCGAAGTATCCTACCGACTGCGCCAATTACGTTAACGACAGCCGGAGGACTCAAAAAAAACCAAAATCTCTAAAATATCTTTAATTAAATTTAAATTACAAATTAATATCTTAACTAATGATTCTACTGTCCGATCCTAGGTGCAGTAATGGAATGGGATGAAAAATAACAATTTAATAATTACTAAAATTAAAACTGCTGATGCGGAGCACGAGTCTATCGATATCTGGGTTGCACGGGTATCGATGGGTAGCAGCGACGTCAGCGATCTCTCTCGTCGCTAGGCACGTAACATGCCGTCGTCAAGAGGTGTTGTGTAAATAATCCAAATACTTTTTGTTACATTTGTGGTGAATATGTAGTGAAGAAGTTTAGAAAACCTATAACAGATTCAGTGAAGAAGACATATTATCGTGATCGCGAAAAAGAATTTCTTCCATTTTTTAGCTCAGAAGATGATATAGTTTTTTGTAATAACATTGGTGGCCTTCTAATGAAATCAGGGCTCTCGTAAATTGTATTATTAAAAGTGCCCAAAACTATTCATAGTCGTGAGAGGAAATTGATTTTTAATATACATAAATATTTGTCGGAGAGGAAGGCTGAGGGATTGGACTCAATTCGTCTAAATAATATTACCGACTTAACTCATAACTGGTAGGTTACATCAATAATTTACTACAATACGTACAATGAACATTGGCTATTGTTGTGCTTTATTTTAGTTTTAACTAATTTATGTTTTTAGGTGTAACTCGTTCTTCAGTCATGAAAATAGTAAAAGAAGGACAGATTTCTACTAGATTTTCGACACCAAAAAAGAAAAAGATAAAATAAAAAAAGACAATTAATTTAGACCTTCGTGCCGTAAGGCATAAAATCCAAGAATTTTATACAGTCCGCAAAGAAGTTCCGTCTATAAAGCAATTACTAGTAGCTCTTAAAGAAGACATAAATTTTAATGGTTACAGAGAATCTCTTCGATTAATTTTACAAAAACTAGGTAACCATTATAAAAAATGCAGGAATCAAAGAAATATCCTTATGGAGCGATAAATATTTACTAGAAATTGAAGCTATTAGACAGAGTGGTATGCCTATTGTATACCTCGATGAAAGCTACATTCACACTTCTCTGAATCACTCAAAATGTTGGCAAAGTGAAGATGAGCCTGGTGTGTCAAAAGCTGTGGCTACAGGAAAGAGATATATTATAGTACATTGTGGTGGTAAAACTGGGTTTGTCCCTAATGCATTATTATTATATAATGATAAAGAAAAAAAACAGGACTACCATGATGCGATGAACTTAGCAAATTTTAAAAAATGGGTTATTGAAAAATTAGTGCCAAATTTGGCTGAACCTACTTGTATTGTTATGGATAATGCCAGGTATCATTCAGGCCAGCTCAATAAACCGCCAACTACAGTAAACAAAAAACAAAAAATTGCAAATTGGTTGACCAGAAATGAAATTCAGTATCCCACCAAAAATATGATGTTGGTTTTGGTAAAAAAAAATAAACCTGACCCAGTATATGTATTGATAACATCCTACATGAGCATGGTCACAAAGTGTTAAGACTTCCTCCGTACCACTATGACCTAAACCCCATTGAGAAGATAGGGGTTATATTAAAAGAGAAAGTCGCTACAAAAAATGTCGGACTTGACAACAAGGCCTTCGTAAAACTTGTGGAAAACTGTTTTGAAGTAAGTAAATATCAGCCAACTTTTACAGTGAAAGTTACACACGTACATACATAAAATCGTGCCTTTTTCCCACGGGGCGATGCAGTAACTACAGTGCACCACCTGCTACGATCCCTACAAGAAGTATCTTTTGCTTCTTCCACATTCATACATTTCATACATGCTCACCTGTTTCGAGTACTACGCACCTGACCTTTTTGAAGAACATCACTAATCATATCAGTGTATATACTTCTCGGGCATTTCCTTGCAGCGAATTTACTGACACTCGTGCTATATATTATTTTTTGTTAATCGTCTTTCACTCATCCTCTCTTCATGACCAAACCATCTATGAATACCTTTTTCTATATATTTTTGACACCACATCTTCTTTCAAATGCCAACGATGTCTTATCTCTGTATTCCTTAATCTATCTATGAAGTAAGAGTTACATATTTTTTATCTTCTTTATGTTTTAGGAAATAACTGAAGAGACGGAAAAAATGCTGCGAGCATACAAATAAAATAGAAGAAAAGTACAGAAGCTCAGGGGCTTTAGTTGAAAAAGAAATAGATAAATTTATCATTCATGTTAGTGACAACGACAGTGACTCAAACACTGAAAGTGATAATACTTCTAATATGTCTGGTATAGAGCCATTGGCGCAATCTGATGAAGAAATGACATAATTATGATTTACTAGAATATTTAGATTCTGATTTTGATGATGATGATGAATAGTACTTTAAGGAATAACATTAGACAGTACTTATATCTTTATCTAATAAAAAACATATTAGTTTGAACTGTTTTACTTTATTTATTTTAATCCATGACTTGACTAGAAACCTATACAATATTATAAATGTGAAACATGTGTGTGTGTAACAGAATATTCACGAAGGGGTATAACAGAAAGATCTAAGATTGCAGTGAGAGGTCTTTAATTTGACATGTGAATATTTTTTTCATTATTTATTACAAAATATATTTCCATTACCACGATAATGTTGCATCTGATGTAATAACATAGTTTGCTAAATAATCTCTGAGATTATAAGCTGAAGATGAGTGGAGTTACTTGAAGATTTTGTGGAGTTGGTATTGATCCTGGAGTAAAGTAAAATGTTTCAAATTGCTGTGGATTGTACTGATTACCTTCTCTGCTTTGTACATAATTGTGCAATATACTCACAGATTTTAGGTACAATATTTGTAACTTTTTGCGGTTCATGACAACGTATGGGTCTATCTAGAACGCCAAATTTCTCAGCCATCTTACCAAATGTACATTCAACAGTATTTCTTCCTCGACTCGGCCTATAATTAAACACTCTTTTCATATTATTCAATAGCGTTATAATAGAAACTCCTCATCACCTACGAAATCTTTCCCGTCGTTAGGTAATCTTGAAGGCGCGGGAATATTAGCAGCGTTTTCTAGCCAATTGTGACGTAGTGAAGAGGCGTAGTGAAGAGACGTAGTATAAGAAGAACAAGCATGTAATGTTGGACAGTAATAAATAAAGCTTCGAAGTATAAACATCTTTCTCTGTTACCTGGTACCGACCTTAAATGGCGACCCTGCCATTTAAGGTTCGGTTTCGGGTTCCAGATGAGTGTAGTGTAACAATGCGATTCTTTGGACTCTAGTTCTGTCGCTGTGCAAGCATTTTAACATATTACAACAATGTGCCGATGACAGGTGGCAAAAGAAGATCTTTTTATTAACCAAAATTCAGCTGATGCAAACTCTACTAATACCGAAATGTTAAAATTCCTATTTTTATATATATTATTTATCTACAATAAGCATTGTACTAATTGTGATGTGTGCAATCTTATTCCTGGCTCTGTGCTACTTCATGAACGAGCAGTACAAAAATTGCCACCACTCCTAGATCCAACCGCAGTTATCAGTAGATATTCTCCGCGAAATAAAGATCGTCCTGAAATATACGAGTGCAGCTGCTGAGGAGGTGTTCCCAGCAATTACTATGTTTAATTGTGCGTAAAATGTGTAATAAATAAATAAAATAAAAGCGAATGTGTATAATTACCAAAAGTGTATAATGGTAATGATATTATAGACTTTAACACCTCGCATACATGTTATAATGATACTTTATATTATTTTATGGTACTTTATATAATTTAAATCGAAAAAATATTAGATGTAAAAAAACAAATTCAGCATATAGAATTAATTTGACAAAACTAAGTATTTATATTTAGTTTTGTCACTAAGTATTTATACTTTGTTTTTACATTTACACATTTTCCTGAACATTATAAAGTTTGTCCACTCATCAAATGCTCGGGTCTGTGAAACTCATTCAAGTTTTTACAATTGGGAATTACTGAATGAATTTGAATTTACGTCCCAGTTCAACACGACACACATAACTGAAATGCTGGACTTACCGAGAAATGAATCATCTCAAACTATCAATTTCGAAAATGTTAAGAATATGGATAATTCTATTTGCTAGATATTGGACAGGATTGACCGTCTTGAATTTTCTAGCAATACTAAGTTGCATAAATCAGCAGCTGTGTGTAAAAAACCTAAAACAGCTTTAGGTTTTTATCTTATAAAAATTAGAACCGGGGAACCCTAAAGACGTATTGCACCAGCAATTTGTATGTCAAAATCATAAGTAAGCCATTATACAGGGTGTCCCGTAAATAGAGGACCACTTTGCATCCTCATGTAGGTCACACAAAGACCTACCTGAATATCTGTTTTTGTTTTTCCGAGCTCCCATGGTTATCGAGATATTTTGATTTTAGTAAATTTTCTCAAAATGCATACCCTGCGTTACTCTTTCAGTTATGACCATCACAAATGGTAAACTTGGTACACGTGGATGCGAGGTGGTCTATTTACGGGACACCTGTATAAATAAGGCACGCAATTATTTAATGGAATATTTTGTACCAATCAATTTAGGAGTGCGACATATATACAGAGATAGTATTTCTAGAAGAAACCTTTTAATCCCACAAGGTCTATTTGGAACTGCAGGATATAATCCTATCGTTATTTGCGATGGAACTTATATTTACTTGCAAAAATCATCAAATTATTTATTTAAAAAAAACATGTAGCCTACATAAGTTTTCAAACTTAGTCAAACCTTTTTTGATAGTAGCTACTGATGGCCATTTTTCAAAACGAGAATTAATCTTTAAGGCAATATTTTATACAAAACGTTTTTCTAGATCGAGGTTTTAGAGATGATCTGCCATTACTTGACTCTTTAGGCTATAGTGTATATAAATAAGCCTGAGAATCTTAGTAAAGGAGAATCTCAATTGTCTACAGAAAAGGCAAATAAGTCCCGGCTGGTTACGCTGTGCAGGTGGAATGTGGAAATAGTTAACGGTCGTTTTCAAGATCTTTAGAAATAAATACTTTGATATAGATAAAAACCTCATTAATGATGATTGAGCTATAATTAATCAATTCCATCCTATTTTAACTGAACGTCCTGATGCACAAGCTATATTAGAACGTGTTTTGTAAAGATTAAAAGTCCCAAATTATTTAAGTGAGCATGATGAGCATTATGAACATGTTTTTAATCATCAGCTTAATAGACGTCGAGCCAATTTTATCGAAATAGATCATCAAATACCATGTTTCCCATCATGGAAATGTCAGATTTAATCTTATCCAGTCTTGGAATCTACATTATACCTATTCCTAAAGCCAATGACTGTGACGATGGATGAAATGAACGTGAAATTCCAAGCAAAACAAGGAAAGTTGTGGTGTCAGAACAAAATAATGCGCTTTAACATAAGAAAAAATCGCAACCGTAACCGTAGAAATACAGATATTATTCTTTTATGTAAAAACGGTGCTTTCATAGAAAGCGAACCTATGGCACTGTTTACAAAATCAACTATCGGGATTGACTCCGCCTACACAATACAACGAAAAAATCGTGCAGTTATTACAGTCAACGATTACCATCGTTAAATCATCGAATACCTGGTATCCTGGTAATCCTACCAGTATGATTAAGATTCCTTTTACCGATATAACAGGCCTTTTACCGCCTCATAACATGCATGGTAAAAATTATATGGATATTTTCTATTTCTTAATGTACATTTATGTAATTTAATTGTAGAGAGTACAAATAAACGTGGCAACAAATTAAAAGCCGAAGTACCTCTCGCGCTAGGTTTGCTAAATGGAAAGATTTAACAATACCTGAATTAAAAGTGTTCATCGGTGTAATATTGTTTATGGGTACCGTTAAATTAAACAGAATGGCTGATTATTGGTCAACAAATGTCAAGAGACAGATTTTATTTAATTTTAAGGGCACTAAACGTTCAAACTGACGAAAGACCTGAAAGCATATTTAAAATAAAACCTTTGATTGATTTATTTAACCAATCAATGTGTTCCATTTATTACCCGGCAAAAACATCGCGATTGATGAATTTTTAATATTATGGAAAGGTCGCCTGTCCTTCCGCCAATATCTAAAAGGGAAAGACATCGATATGGCATTAAATTATATACATTAGCTGACATGCATGGAATCATACAAAAGATACACCTTTATGCTGGTTCTGGGGATCAATTGGTGGGGGGCAGAAACCACGTGAATAAAGTGGTAATGTTATTATTAGAAAATTATATTAATAAGGGACATTCAATATATGTTGATAACTTTTATACGAGTGTGGGACTCGCAGAGGAATTATTAAATAAAAAAACATATATGACAGGGACTCTTCGGGCAAATCGCGTTGGCAATCCTAATTTAATACACAACAAATTAAAATCCGGGGAATCTTGTATAATGCACAATAGCAAAAATATTGTTGTTACCAAATGGTTGGATAAACGAGAAATATTATTTTTGAGCTCTGAACATGACAGTAATTATAAAAAGACTACTAGTCGCCGCATACGCACAGTAAAATATAAGCCTGCCCCGCAAGTAGAATACAATAAATATAATTATGCGAGCAATTGACAGGCACGATCAACTCTTAAGTTATAACTCATGCGAACACAAAACGATGCGCTGGTATAAAAAAAATTATTATACATATCATCCAAATATGCTTAGTCAACGCTTTTTTGTTATATCGAAAAGTTAACAATTCAACCATAGAACTTTACGATTTTAGAAAGGGTATATTAGAAAATTTATTGCCAAATGTCCCAGGGATTGCTCGATTTCCGAATGAAAGAATACATTTGCCAATACTACTCCCAAGGCATGGAGAAAGGGTTAGTAGAAAACGGTGTAGAATATGCTACAAAAAAAAAAACAAAGAAAAACAACCAAGTTCTGTATGGGTGTCCTGATTACCCAGGATTCCCAGGCTTGTGTCTCACCCCATGTTTCCGGGAATACCATAAATATTAAAAATGTTATACTGCGTGCCGGATCCCCCACAATGGCTTTGTGAGTAATGTTTCGCTGTAGACATAATAATATGTCAAAAGTGTCAAGGCTCAATTAAAAATTGAAACACATTAAAATTATTACTTTTTTTAGTTTGAAATTGTTCTCTCACATAATCAGGCTCTTACATATTGAAAAATCAGTCTCTTACATAATTATAATAATTAACCTTATTCATAATTTGCACATTGTACGTAACTAAAATATTAATAAATCTATATAAACACTAAACCTGGTTTCATTTTACTCTTATTCATCAGCTCTATCCTCACACAATCACACATTAGACCTCTTATACACGAGCGGCAAATCGCCAACGGCAGAGGTAACTGTAGCCGTCGATACCTTTCGACGGCAGCCGTCAACGCATCGGCGGCAGACGT
>DWPV01003697.1:0-14748 GCA_018251915.1 Urbanus proteus proteus | reverse complement strand
ACACTTTTAGCCCTACATTAGGATTTTCTCCTGTGTCATGGGTGCCATGGACACACACATATACGAAAACACAAACACCGAGACCCAGAACAGAAATCTAAATTTATCATTTAGATGTCTGTCTGGCCGGGAATCGAACCCGGGACCCATTCTTCTAATAAATGTTTGCAACTTGAAGAAAACGAGGTAAAGGTCATATTGACATTATATAATTACTTAAAATAAAAACAATGTGTATGTCAACTACAACAAAAACTATTATAAATATTAATAAGTTTTTCAGTTAAGATCGCAAAAAGTGTAGTGTTTCAACTCAGTCGTGCCTTCTATGGCTTAGCCATAAGATTATTTGCAAAGATGACCTCATAGCACGTTCGAATAGGTTCATTAGCGACATTTCGTGAACAATCTAGGCATTTAGAAGTGAGCCTTGACTATATAATCACGATGCTATGGTAATGATCCTTTAGTCGAGTGACTAAGAAACAAATTTATATACATAAGTTTAGTTCTTCACATTAGTAGTATGTTATGGTTGGACAAATAGATATTTAGACATAGTGTTTAAGTATGATATTAAGGCATAACTTCAAATCAAATAAAAAAAAATCATATGTGCTGATACCTGCAACTTCATCTGCATACATAGGTAATTCGACATTAGCTATGATTTTAAATAGTAATAACTTTTAATACAGTGGATCAATTTGTAGTTGAGCAGTGTAGCGTATAATCACTGTTTGTTTTTAAGATTATTTAAATATATTCTATTTTCATTACATTTTTTGGTCACTTTAATAAACCTCGCTGTTAGTTGTTTCACACTATGTTACTTAATATAATAGTGTCAGAGACTCAGAAATTTAAAAGAAGATTTAGTTATTCCTATATTCTACTGCTACAGTACATAAGTACACATATGATTTGAAAATTTTGTAATTCGGTCAAATAATTTACCAATAGACATCTTCTTGGTCCCTGTGCGCGAGTCCTGCAGTGTCTTGCGCGTTTCCTTAACGCCGTTGGGGCCGATTTTGGTGCTACTTGTGGAACTGTACACCTGAAAATATTATAATAGACCATCAAATATTAACATATTACCTATTTGACGGATGTATATATTGAACAATAAATCCAAGAATAAATAAAAATAATATTCAATGTGTATATTTAAAAATTTATGATCTCAAATTGGAGTGTAATGAAGAGAAACCTTCGTGTTTTAACATTTTTTTCCGCTTTATAACAGTAGTCTTAAGTGCTACTGTGTTCTGGTTTATAGGGTGTGATAGGCAGAGACACCTACGAAGCGTTGTAACTTAGTCTTCAAGAAATTCAGGGGAAACAACAACAAAATTGACGTCAGGCAAGATTACAATGTTCTTGATGATGATCAGGAATGTCTATGGATGAGAAGGACTTCTTGTTATCAGGTGAACGGCAAACACGATAGATAATCCCAACTTTATAAATAAAAAGAGAAAATTAATTCAAGCGAAACGTTGTAAACTCAAGCTAAAAATGTCAAGGTTTGACCTTTCGAAATAATATAGAAAGTTCTTATTCTCTCGTGTTCTTACAAAACATCAATTTCAAAGTTTCGAGTAGGCTTCTAATTGAATAGGGCCACCCCACTCTCCCCGACGATTTTGGTATAGACACGTGCAAAACGATTTCAGGTACATTTTCACCAACAGCTTTTTTGTTTGGCTTCTAAAAACATAAACCTTGGCTGGCACAAGGTTTATTTTTATCATTTTTTTTAAGATTTTCCTCTTGTAAAGAAAATTACCAAATTCAAGACTTTATAAGAGCTCCCGAACAGAGTATAAAACAATTCTTCATATAAATAATGTTAAGCTGATAAAACACGTTAATTTGCGCAATTCTGGTCTCATATTTTCTGTTTTCTACATCAATTCCATGAAGCCCGCTGTTAGTACATATTATCTCATGTCACTAAGCGACCCAGGTGGCTAACAGAGGTCTCCACCTTTGGATCTATGCCTTCATTTACATTTCAAATGTCCATTTCACTGCAGGTAGGTCGGTGAAATTATTTACAAAAATTCAAACAGTGTTGTTCCTGTTTACCGTTATCGTTTGCCATATCAATACGACTTGCGGTTTGTCATTGCAAACAATGATAAATAATTATAATTAATAGCATTTTCAATATACTGCCTACTTTTGAATCGATTTCCGATTTAACAATATACCAATTTTTAGTTACGCCCAAAAATATACGTAATAAACGCCTTAAATGTTTGAAACAAGAAAATATTCTGTAGTGAGGTTCAGAGGACAGCCGTGGTCTTATGCCACTTCGTCCTAAGATTTTCATTATTGTAGTTCAAGATGGAATAACTGCAAACCAGAATGAAGTAGCGCTTAACGCTGCTGTTATTAGACAGACAAATAAAATAATATGGTTTACAAAATTATTACAGTATTACAAAAAGTTGTCAAATACAGTTTAAACATAGACTTCGTAATCTGGATGTAAGGAAGGTACCCCAGTTAAAACCTGACCTTATTACAAAAGTAAAAAGAACCTTGGACTATGTGTCCATAGATCAATGAAAGAAAAATTTTCAGACACTTTCCTTTTTATTAAGTGCAACGTTCCATTTCGTGAATGTTATATTATTTATGTTTTTCTTGTAAAATATCACACATACTGAAATTAAATCTATAAAAAATTAATATTCTGACAACTTTCAAATAGCTTTTACCTCTTTTATGATTAGTAGAAATATTATAATTTACATTTTTCACTTTCAAAATCATGGAACAACATGTCATTCCTTTACAAGCCAAAGGGCTTGTAAAGGAATGACAACAACCTTGAAATTAAAATTTATCATTTACATAAACCACGAGCTAAATGTTAAACTATGTAACGATTGGGTTTAATTTAAACAAAGTACCAAGACCAAACCGGACCTTAATATAAAACCATCGTCTGTAATAAGAAAATGGTTTTAAAACTTTGTTTAAAACCGAAACTATCGCTAGTCCATGTTTTCTACTAAGGGGGACTATGTTTAACATAATTATAGAACATACCTGTGGTTTGCCGTTGGGTCCACTGGACATCACGACAGTGCTGCTGCTGTAGGAGCTGCCCGCGCCCATGTGGCCGTCTGACAGATCAGCTGCAAGGGACATTACAACATTATTTTTTGTTTTTAATAGACTAAAGGGAGGTTTAAGACCAAGGTGAACAATCCATTCACGCAAAATTATTCAAAGATATTAAATATAATAAATTAACATGGGATATTTTTGTATGAAAAAAATCATTCTAGGGATTCATCTGTAATAAATGATTTCATTTCCTTTAGGAATTAATTTATAAATTTATGGATATCGGAGTGATATATTTGTTGTGTATTTGTGTCCATGGCACCCACAACACAGAAGAAAATTCTACGGTGAGGCTATGACTGTAGAAACCGATTTTTAAGTTCTAAAATTGATATTTTGCTTTAGATACATGTAAACTGCATGAGATATTCTTTTATTTATATGTTGGTTAATTCAAGAAAATTTAAAATAATAATTAATATGCATAGAAAAGTAAGCAACTATGAAACAGTGAATTCAAGATTAAAAGAAGACACGAAAATTATTATACAAGCTTTTGCTTTTACACATGTATAGATTTCAATAATTATCACAATGAAAGGAGCCAGCCCTTTGGTTTAACCAATATAGAACATTCACCTAGCATTTGCGCCCACACCTTTACCTGTCCCACCAGAAATAGTCCAACATTCCTCACGCTGATTCACAAACAAAGTATCCAACACTAATTAATCACCGAGCAGCAGTCAACACCAAACACAACCATACTCAACACTGGCTCCCATCCAAATATATCATAAACTTGAAATAGTTATAACAACATATCACCGTTTGTATTTAATTTTATGTGATTACAATGGAATGAAATATAAATTTGGGGAAAATCACAATTTTTTTATATGAAAGGTGTCTATTGGCTGCTATTGCTTGAGTAACTGGTGGTTGTAGCAATCAAGTAGTGGTAAAAACACGACTGTCAAAAGCTATATAGTGACTATTTAGTAAGATAAGCACTTGTACAGCGGCGCAGACAATCAACTGTTAAGTTTCTTTATTTTTTAAAGAAATCTAACACATGTACATAAATGTACCAAATTTGTCAGTCGCTCAAGCAACAAATCCGACGACAGAGTGGCAGATGCCTAAACAACTATTCAGTAGCGACTAGACAGAGGCCTGCGCAACTAACATTCAAACCAGAGTAATTATTGAATGCTAAGTTTTACTAACTATAAAATAAAACATGCATAAAAATAAATGTCAATTAGTATAACCATACTGCTCTGTGAAATCCACCTGTTGGCAAAAGGTCATAGCCGCCCATTCAGAACTAATTCCAGGAAATTCTATCTAAAGTTAATAACAGAAGCATTACTATTCCTGAGAACATTAAATTTATTACCTGAGAAAAGTCTGTTCAGCGAAGGCATCTGCGGCATGAAGGGCATGAGCGAGCTGCTGTGCCGGGGGCCGCCGATGGCGAGCGGGCCGCCCATCATCCCGAACGGGTCCACGAGCGAGCCGCACAGCGAACTCATCATGTTGTGCATCTGACGCATTTGACGCATGTGGGATCTGGTTGAAGTAAAGATTTAATTAGATATGCAACTGATAACAAAATTATAACAATTTATATTGTAAAAAGTTCCCAACAATCCACTGTACCCTCCCACATGGCACATTTCCTACAATCAGGTGGTTGCTAAACAAAGTATCATCAAGCTAAGTTGGCTCTACGACGGTTGATGGTTAAGTGATGTACTCGTCATATGTAATGGTAGTAAGTGGCAGAATTAGACAATTACTGCCAGTAAGCTATTGAAATTTATCTGCCCCTGCTGATACTGCAAATCAATAGTTTAGTTTCAGACCACAGGGATGACTGTGGAATCAGAAAGTCTCAACTTGCTGCCCCCTGAAATTGGCGAAAATGCTTGTTAACTCAAAATCTCCCCGATATTTTACAAATGAAGGTTGTCCAAGATAAAATTCACCCTTGGGACTAGGAATCAGCCTTGGTAAATTCACTACTGTTGGTAGTGGATTGGTGCGAAATAGTTTTATCCTAACTTTAAAGGATGGATTTATGCCAAGTAACACCCAATAAATACATTGCATATTATCTATATTGCATAAGTTTTTATAAGAATAAGCAATGAAGCTCAAGTTATTTATTAATAAAAATTTGAAAATATCCTTGGCTTGCTTTATTTACAACATTAAACAATATATCTATCATATTGATGTTAATGATTATAAATAAAATTAATGTTGTTCAATATTGCAAACACCTCCATAATATATGCAAGATGCACATCATGTAACATGTTTGGTAAACAACAAAATGATAAACAATTCTTTTCATCTAGGAACTTGGCTTAATTACACGGAAGGTTAATATGGAAATAGGTATATCTAAATTGAGAAAGAGACAACAATACATCACTTATTTTTAAGTGGACACGGCTCACAGACAAATTTATAAGAAGCTATAATTTTAAGTAACACCAAATGGAAAAAAACATTTGTCGAAATTGAAATAGGCTCAGCATAATTGGCCCAGAAATATTAAAATAGAATGTCATACTTAGAGTAGATTTACATTTCATAAAGTGATGTTAATAAAATAACTTACAATGTACAATGGTGGTGTGGATACCTCGGATATATTACAAAGAAGTTCATATTGCACATTCACTTATAACACTTTTAAACACTAAACTGAATGTAACTTTCTTTATTTTCTTTTAATTTTACTTTTATCTAAATTTAGAAATTGAATTAATAATCAGCTTCAGATTTAATCAAAATTCACCTCACATAAATGTAAATGTGTGTATGCTTGACATTTTCATCTAATGAACCAAAGGCTTTCAGCATATTGTCATAAAAGTTAAAACATTACGTACCTAACTCATAACTTTTCAGGAATTTAAAAAAAAGCCTTTCATTTATTAGTTTGTAGCAATTTATATAGATATTTTTAATAAGATGTATAAAAAAAGCTGGTCTATCGCAAATACACTTAACAATATATATTTACTATAAACATTAAATGAGACATTTTTCCCTGCACTAAAAAAGACTAAGTTATGCTCTGAGAACTTAAGCGATGATATTTCAAAGACTTTGATCACATGCCAAAGGCTTTATTAAGACTATGTAACTTTGATAGACAAACAAACTACCTCTTTAGTTGATTAATAATTCAAACATTGTTACACGACTTATTAATAAAATATGATATTAAAATGGAAACAAATATTTTGAATGAATCAAATGGACACTGACTATACTATGTACGTCAAAACACTAGGTACAGTTAAGAAATTTAATAACAAAATTTCTCAATTCTTACATGTAGCGACAATTGCACAACAGCAGTAATTATAAAATAGTGGAAAAAAACCAATCACTCACATACAAATTGAATTAATTATAGCATGTTAAATAGTAATAATGGTAGGTACACAAAGGAATTCTGAGTAACTTCTCGATAGGTACCCCAACAGAATAATAATTACACAATATTTATTAATTTCATAATTTAACGCATAAGGCAGGCAAATAATGAATTCATTGACAACTGTGCTATAATAGGTACATGTATAGGAAAGTAGACAAAAAACTAAACACCTGATAATTCTTCTAACACAGTAAACATTATAGAAGAAAATAATATTGTGAGACCATAGATAGTAGAATTGAAAAAATCAATCACTAGGAACCTACTTACTGCAAATAAAAATGCAAAAGATGGTACTTCATACACATAATTAGCTTGTGATTTAGGCTATTTGTCTATATGTTTCATTTAAACCACTAATACGTAGCTGTGTTTAAAAGCAAAGTCATGTTTCGTATGCGCAAAATAACACGACAAATGAAGACTTCAAGACGCTGAAAATGTCGTAAACAAATTGTGGTGTTTTCGCAAGATGTAATAGTTAAAATTATGGGTCTATAATATGGTGGTATCAAATTTTGAATGCAATTTCTGGTGTTAAATAACTTTTAGATGACTGTCGTGCAGAGAAATGAAAACTAAAATCTAAATACGATAAAACGCCATCATGCATTAAGTGCGGATAATGTCAATTCGTAGACCTCACATATCTTTGCAAATTTTACGGAAAATCTTTAGCTTCACATGCATGTAACTTCTACATTGGTTTCTCAACAATTTTGCTCTAAGTGTAAAAAGTGTCAATTTCTAAAACGTATATGTATAACTTTGAAAAAATTGAAATATTGCTGGAATCAATGCTTCACCACCAGAGGAAATCCCCATGAATAATGTTAGGGTTTAAACAGTAACAAGTAATTTGGATATAATTAGGTAAATTTTATTAATCTTACCCGAAAAATGGATCATCTTCCACGTCGCCCATGAGAGACCCAAACAGAGACATGGTTTAATCCTAGTATCTGTATTAGAGAATAGTTGTATATAAGACAATGAAATACTCTAACTAATAATCACAAAGAACACCAAAAAACATTTTCAGCTTACTGGGACGGTAGGAAAAATCGAAACCTCTCGCAAATGATGGATTCCACAACAAGCAAAGCACACGAACTGCCAATAAACAAATTTTGCATTCTATTCAATATCATGATGTCTACAAAGATAACTTAGCTATACAGCCATGTTATTTTAAACACATTGATTGTGTCTACCGTGTAGTCGACGCGACAAGGACTTTGTTGGATTAGATCAGATAAAATAAAATAAAAAAATAAAACAGTAATGAATACCCTTTATTTTCCCACATCCCTCGGTTACCTTTTTCAATGTCAAATAATGGGATATCTACACTAGCCGATTGTCCAATTTTGCGCCCTAACCATAGAATGGATCATAGCATGAAAGAAAGAGACAACACAATCCTGCATTTTTAGTGGTTGTCCGTTGTCAACAATGAACGAGGCATGTTTACGAAGTTTTACAAAAAAATATATTACCTGCAAAACAAAATTTAGTGTCTCAATGACTGACAAGCACTGACGCTAAGTATGTTAAACTGACATACTAGTAGTCGTCTCAATTTGCCCCTTCCTTTTGTATCTTTCTTTCATGGATCATAGTATATCTATGGTATAGACCTACAGAAAATTGGAAATTACAATGAACATTTTTATTTTTCTTAATATTTACATACCACATACAAACTATATAAGCTATAAATATATATAATACAGTTACAGTTTTGAGTAACAGATAACAACTACAATGACAGTCACATTAATTTAAATGCCGTCTAGTTAAATCATTTATAAAATGGTAATGTGGAACTCTCATAAGGGAGAACTATGTTCTGTGGTGTGGTAGCTTTCATGTGAAGAATAATATTATTCCACTGACGTTGATTAGTAAGGCAGTCGTCAGGCATATTACTGTTCGAGCTGTCGACTGCCCTCGCACAGTTACCTCCGCTCGTGCTTTTCATTCCACATCACGCACTGATTTGAATTAAAATTGAAATTGCCAATTGCCCAAGTATATATCAATGGCAGCTTCAAGCTGTTGAATAACTGCAACAGCGGTCCTTGTATGCGGTTACTGCTTGAGCAGCTCGTTTGACGGGCCTTTATGTGGAAGTCACATGTCATAATACTGTAGTGTATCTTTGTTCTACAGTATTATAACCCTAAAATTATTACGTACGCGAACGGCTAAAGTAAAATTATGCACATATATATTCTTAACCCATTTTTATTATCATTTTCTCAAAATAATACAATAATAAACATCATTAACAGTTGCAATATTACAAATCATTATACATAACCAACATTCAAGATTTAGACATTCGGACCAACGAACAAAACAATATAAAATTCACGAAATATATTACACCAAGACTTAATTGACGTTTAGTTCTCAGAAGATTAATAATGGCGATTCCTATAGCGATGCGTTGGTATTAATTCATTACGGCCGTGTCCATGGAAGGTCCAGGCAGCCGAAGTAGGGTAGGACGAGAAAACCATGTCTTGTAACCCATTTCGGCACTTTTTTACTGCAGCGGGTGCTTCCTGTAAGAAATAACAAAAAATCACATTACTCTTTTCTAAATTAGAAAAGTTATAACAAGAATAATTTCAAACATAATACGAAATACCTTGACAGGTATGGAATCTCCTCCCGATTTTGGAACTGGAACATCGCCGATCTGTCCAATCACTTGTTCCACTTTGTTAGGCGGAATTTGGTTGCTTGGTGGGTTGTTTACAAGTGTGTCACCACCAACCCTCTCTACTGGTACTGGGGGAGCCTTTGCTGCATTCGATGGAGGAACATTTAATTTGCCCGCTGAATATGTACCTTCATGAGGATTTCTAACATTCTGTTGAGTGAAGGATTGAGATCCTTTGTACTGGTTGTAGATATGTTGCAACTGACTTCTACTGGGAGTGCCTTTAACAGGCTTTTGTCCCATTAATGAGGTCTTGCTGATAGTTGCTTTAACATTTACTGCTTTAAGTGGATTGGTCTTAGATTTTACAGGGTTCGGTTGTGGGGATAACGTTTGTGGAAGGCTCGGTTCAGGAGGGTGAAACATTTTTGCAGGCAGCATTTCGACAGGTTGACCTAGAGTATTATATCCAGAGTTATACTTTTGGTGTTTCGCTGGAACGTACATGGTTTTTGATGTATCTGCTGGAAATATTGGCTCCTTGATCATTTGTTGCGGGGGTGATTCATTGGAGTAGGCAACTTCTTGCGAAGGTGGTGGCTGTGTTTGATCTCCTGCCGTTTCTTCATACATTACTGGTAAATTTGGTGCTCCTGCATTTGGATCCATCATTTGCTGTTGTCCATATTGCTGCTGCTGTTGATATTGCTGCTGTTGGTATTGCTGCTGTTGGCCACTTATTTGTTGGCCACCTCCCTGTTGAAGCGCTTGTTGATTGGTTGAGGTAGAATCAACGGCAGCTGCGTAAACTTGTTGATTCTGTGGTGGTATGGGTTGACCATACATATTTGCCGTGTATTGTGAAGTCGGCGGCGCTTGATTAGGATCAGTTACTTGTTGACCATAAGGTTGGTTTGGTATTTGATTAACATTACTTTGAGAAACCGGAGCTACGTTCTGTCGCGTCATGTTATTAGGAATTTGACCATTTTGTGGAATATTTGAAGTTCCTCCTATTCCTGACTGCTGCATGGGGTTAAACATGTTGTTACCCCCTTTACTCATAATTTTATGCATCGTATCCATAGCTGACTGTAGGTGATTGTCGGGGTTCATTTGTATAGCTATTGCCATTGGGTCAAATCCTAAGTCACCTCCTTGCTTTACGCCTGGAAACATCTGGTTGAACTTAGCAATTCCTTGTGAGTGTTGACCATGTGGATTAGCATTTTGAGTAGTCGACATTTGCTGAGCTGCTGGATTCGGCATACTTTGTTGTGGCCATGAACTCATGTTATTATTTGGCATATTCCCTGGGGTATTAGACGGATTCGGCAAATTTTGTTGTGGCCATGGACTCATATTATTATTTTGCATATTTCCGGGTGCATTCAATGCATTCGGCATATTTTTTTGTGGCCACGAATTTGTACTGGTATTTGGCATATTTCCTGGGGTATTTGAAGTAGGTTGCGCCATAAATTGATTCTGAACTTGTCCCGTAAATTGATTCGGCATCTGTCCTGCTGTATCTCCGTAGCTTCCATACGCTGGGTTCATTCGTCCTTGTTGATGAGGTGGTATAAATGGTGTTAGACCAACTTTACCATGTGGTGACTGCGGTGCGTCAATAACCATTGGACCTGTGAGACCTCGAGCAGGATCGAGCGGCTGGCCTTGGCCTTGCACGGGCATAGTCGGAGGTCTAGGTTGATCACCTCTCATCATATTGACAATTTGTGGGCCGAATCCAAACATATTACCGGACATTGGTTGTTGGGAAGGATTCGTGTTGTCTGCAGGCATAGAGTACATATTCTGATTTGGCGATGCAGCCGTGTTGTAGCAACCATGGCCATGACAACATGACCGCCTGCAACCACCACAAGTTGGAAGCGGACTTCCCATACACGGCGCTGCTTGTTGAGGATTTCCAAATATCTTGCCTAAACAGCCGCTGCAAATAAATACCAATAACTATTTTATTTACACAAAATACTTCATAATCTATGACCACCGATCATAGGTAAACGAAAACGATGTACCTGCTTGTATTTAATCAGTCAGTATATTATTAAATGCAAAATTGTATGTTGATCTTACCAATCAGCACTCTGAAGTTGTTTCATCACACTGCCTAATTCCCCTAATATTCTCTGCTTGTCGAGAGCCATCCCGTCGTTCAATTCTACGTTTACAATTTATTTACCTTGCCTAAAATAAATAATTTAGAATTCCTGATTTCTAGCCATTACAAAATTTATTTTACTAATGCCAAATTGTCTTTTGTTTAGATAGAGAATTATAATTATTTTTGAAATTCGCGCGCATGCCGAAAAGCAATAGATAATAAATATGTACAAAAAGATAGATTATGATATTGATATTTTATTAATTATAAAGGAAAGTTTCTTGGTTTGCTTAATTGCATAAAACTATTGTTTTATATTAAAATTATATAGCTACAGTAATGTAATAAAAACATCATATTATATTTCCAAGATTATATAAAAAAAATACTTGATTAAGTACGTGAATCCGAATTTAAAACGTCAATTACGTCAGAGTGATAGGGTTCAAATTCCATTGGCTTGCGGAAAGTCAACGTCATTTATAGTGAAACTATTACAACGAAAATACGTCTTTTTAAAATAAATAAAACAAAGACGTTAATATTTAGAAGCTGATAATTTCGTTGTTATCTTCGGATAATAATTATCTACTTAATTATACAGAAAGCAAGCATATAATATCAAACGAAGTAGTCGAATCGAGATATCTGTGCTGACTACAAGTGAATACAGGTCAACAAGTTAATTTTCGTAACACTGCTAGCTCAAAGTATTTTGCACAAAATGGGTAAGAAAGTGTTCGTTGTCGGCGTGGGGATGACGAAGTTCGTGAAGCCCAACTCTGGGCGCGACTACCCTGATCTCGGTAAGGAGGCGGTGGAGGGCGCGCTGGCGGACGCGCGCATCCCGTACGCGGCGGTGCAGCAGGCGGTGTGCGGCTACGTGTTCGGGGACTCCACGTGCGGCCAGCGCGTGCTGTACCAGGTCGGCATGACCGGCATCCCCGTCTACAACGTCAACAACAACTGCTCCACCGGCTCCACTGCGCTATTCGTTGCTAAGCAACTCGTGGAAGGTGGTATTTCAGATGTGGTGCTCGCAGTTGGCTTCGAAAAGATGGCGCCCGGCGCGCTCGGCGGTTCCGCGTACACAGACAGAACCAACCCAATGGATAAACTCACTCTTAAAATGGCCGATCTTGCCGACATCGCGGCCGCGCCGATGACACCCCAATATTTCGGCAACGCCGCAATGGAACACATGAAGAAGTACGGAACGACTGAGCTGCATCTAGCCAAAATTGCTGCGAAAAATCACAGGCACGGCTCCAAAAATCCCCGCGCACAAAACTCAAGACCATACACAGTTGAGGAAGTGTTGAACTCCAGGAAGATATATGGACCATTGACTAAACTGGAGTGCTGTCCCACAAGTGACGGAGCCGGTGCTGCCGTCCTTATGTCCGAGGAGGCGGTGATCAAACACGGCTTGCAAGACAAGGCTGTTGAGATCATTGGCATGGAGATGGCCACTGACACACCAGAGGTCTTCACCGAGAACAGTCTGATGAAGATCGCGGGCTATGACATGACCGCTTTGGCTGCCAAGAGGCTTTACCAAAAGACTGGGGTATCACCAATGCAGGTGGACGTGGTTGAGCTCCATGACTGCTTTGCAGCGAACGAGATGATTACGTATGAGGGTCTGCAGTTATGTGGAGAGGGGCAGGCAGGGAAGTTCATTGATGCGGGAGACAACACATACGGCGGTCGCGTGGTTGTGAACCCTAGTGGAGGACTTATAGCCAAGGGTCATCCTCTAGGGGCGACCGGGCTCGCGCAGTGTGCTGAGCTCGTGTGGCAGTTGAGAGGGGAAGCTGAGGATAGACAGGTTGGTTTTACTGATCATTTTATTACATTACTTTACATTTAAAAACATATCAACACTATTCAATTGTTTCGTTGTCTCTATAAAAGAAAATGTATGTAACTACTAACTACGTAAAGACATTTTAGCAATAAATTCACCTGAGACAAGACAATATAATATCGATTAATTATGTACTACTAGCATTAACATTCAGTAAAATTTAAATAATTGACCTATATTATCACTTAACATTAGCATTGTGAGGTAACAAAATGTGGGATTGTATATTTACTTGTGTCCACAATGACCAATGACGGAGAGATAAAAGCATTATTAGCACATATTTTGCAGTTAACTATGTGATATCTTTTAACCAAACAAAATTTCATTGGCTCCCAAGTAAAATATTGTATGCCTAAAGCAGTGGTCGGTAACCTTTTGGCAGGCAAGAGCCACGAGGTGGCAAAATCAACTAAAGACGGGCCACACTTGTGATATAAAATTAAGAAGCTCAATATGTATACAATATTTATAACTTGTTTACAAAAGATTAACGGGCCGCAAGTAAGACGTCGGTGGTTGCCGACCGCTGGTCTATAGAATCAAGTTTACAGGAAAGCAGTTTAAAGATATTTTAAAACTATTAATAAATTGTTTTTATCTTCATATATAGGGCAAATAGAGTAAAAAAACATTAATAAAAATAAAAAATATATTTTAAAAAGTTTAATGTTGAAGGTGTGGTGCATGAAAATATCTTTAAATTGCTCTCAAGTGAAATTGATTTTTTAGACATACAATAGTTTACTTGGAGCCAGTGATTTATGGTATTAAAAATGGAGTTAGGCAACCCTGGGTCACAATCCTTTTTTTACAGCCCTTGGATGTTCCTACAACTTCTTTCGGCCTGTGGACCATCCTAGAATGGTTTTTTATTATCCTCTGTCAAATTTTCTTGACAACTGTTGGTTTAGCACCGTAAATTTTTTGAATAATACATACTTTCAAATACCGTCTGTGATTACTTATAGTAGGTATCTACTATGTGGCTTGCATATCCTAAATGTTGCAATAGATCCAAAAATTCAATAAGAACTAAGTGACAAAATTTAAAAAAAACTTATCTATATTACATTTTTTTGATGGCTTGCATGACGGAATGGCTACCATAATGGTCTGATGTGCAATGGGTCCCGAGTTCGTTTCCCGTCCAAAACAGACATCTAAATAATGAATTTAGATTTCTGTTCTGGGTCTAGGTGTTTGTGTCTTCGTGTATGTGTGTGTTCATGGCACCTACGACACTGGAGAAAATCTTACTGTGGGGCTATGAGTGTAGAAAGCGTTTAAGCATTAATTTTTATTATTATTGTTTGAAAATTGGATAAAAAAAAATAATTATACGGGTGAATTATTGAAGTGTGTGGATGAGAAAATCCGAAACTATAAGGATTAGCAAAAAATGCTGAAAGGACTTACAAGGCCTATTTTAATGAAAACCAAAAATGCATCATTACTTGTTACAGATCAAATTCTGGAAACTAACTATGCATGTTAAACTAAAAGTGTATGAATTT
>DWPV01003696.1:0-14752 GCA_018251915.1 Urbanus proteus proteus | reverse complement strand
TTCAGCCGTTCTTAAGTTATAGAGTAACAAACATCCATCCATCCAACCATCCTCACAAACTTTCAGCTTTATAATATGTATTAGTACGATTATTATATTATTATTAGTAAGAAGTTAGATGTATGTACTTATGTGGTGTAATGTTTTTTCCAGGGACCCACCAGTGCTGTCAGCGCACAGCAACTCTGACATCCTGCTTCGATTACCAGGCGGCAAGCGCCTGAGGGACATCAAGTGGATCAGTGTATGGTGCAGACGTTTCACGGTAATTATATTGTTTTTATCGGTTTACTTACTGTATTGTTATAATAAATTTTGTACACGTGCATATTGCAATACTGTTTGCAGTTATACCGAATAGTTTCTTTCTAAATATTGTTAGCGTCTTCATGATCTATTGTATTTTACAGGGCTTGTTAACGTATGATCGACATATTAATACATAAATATACTTAATATAAGTTATTTTAAGCAAGATATTAATTCTAATAGATTTAATACACTTTTAAAATAATGAAAATGGATGCATAATGTATTAAATCTTCGTTCGAATAATTTATTAAAAAACATTGTAAGTAATTTGAATGGCGATAATTCAAATTTGGAACAGGAATTCTTATTAAATATTAGAAAAGAGATTATGAATAACCTGATTGTGGAATAAATGATGATAAAACAGTGAGAATATTGTTGAGATGTGAGAAATTTAGGAGAAATACATATTAGTATTTTGATGGTTGATCTTCTTTAAATGTCTGATGATAATAATACATAGATATGTCTTTCTCTTTTCTAAAACAAGAATTTTGTCTTGTGGAACCTGATTCTAGTCTTACCTTACAAAGTTTCAAAGCATGTTGTAACATTTCATCTCGTTCCGCCGAATTCTTCTGTTGTTTCGCAAATATTAACAACTCATTTGCCTGTAATAAAATCACATAAATTAAGTTGAAATGTTCATTAAATAAGTAAAAAGATTGTTTGGAAACATGATATTTCATTTTACCTTTGAGCATGTAGCATCTTCTTGTCTGTAAAGCGTTGGACACAGCTGTCTCAACTTTTGCGATATACCATCAACGGATGCATTGTCTCTGAGGTACCCGGCCACAAGTGATCCAAGCAACAAGCACGCTACTTCTTGCCCTCCAACTAGAAGCTCTCTGTAAAATATTAAGCAAACAAATCAGTATGAATTACATTAATAACAGTTTAATTATTACTGTTATAAAACTCCGTCTCTAAAATAATAATAATAAATAATAACAACGATAATAACAAATTCTTCTTCACACACACTTTAATTAGTATAAAAGTCACATATTTCTGCATTAATGAAACAATACTTACAATAATAGAACATGATTACTGACCTAAAACTAGCAGCCTGCAAAGCACTTTGTTGCTCCGGTGGCAAACTGGCAGCTATCACGTGAAACTGATGTTCGCACAACACTTTCCATAAACTCAACATCTCTATTGCCATAGCTGTATATGAGAAAACAAACAAACATAAAAAATAATCAGTTAAACAAGGAATAATGGTCAACAGCTGCACTTTTTGACGACCCCCATGGCGGGGCGGTTACCATTCCGTTCTAACACGCAGAGGATCCCGTGTTCGATACCCGGCTAAACAGATATCTGAATGATGAGTTTAGATTTCTGTTCTGGGTATGGGTGTTTATGTATTCGTCTTTGGGTGTCCACGGCACCGACAACACAGGAGATAATTCTACTGTTGCACTATGTGTGTAGAAAGCATCAAAGTGTCTTTGCTGTTTGTCTTGAACTAACATTGTGAAGACACAAACATGTTACATACTTAGGAACATCTTCAACGCGTGCAAGGAGGCCTGCTCGTCGCTGTGCGGCGGAGCCACCACTCGCTGGATGAACGTCGCAGCTCTCTGAAGTTTCCCCACCACGTACGCACAATCTTCCCCAGTCACTTTACTGCTCATCTGCAAAACAAAATGTTATAAATTATACAATTTAGTATTTTAGTTGATGAAGTAACCAAAACTCTGATTAGATAATGCATATAAGAATATATAGCTCCAGAATCTTCTCCAATATATGATAGTAAAGGTGTATATTAATTGACCGGGACTGTAAACTAACTCGTAAATAGTGTATTTGATTTTAGTTTAGTTTAATCTATGTGTAACGCAAAAAAGTTTAATTTCAATAGAAAATACTTACGAATTCTTTATTATCCGGAGTTTGCGACATTGACACGCACTTCAGATTCCATATGGGCGACAGAATTCTGCCTACATAAATATATAGTCCGTTGTGTTTCGCGCTATATTCAATTGGCACTGGAAAGTTCATGTCTCTCTGTTGCGTGACATTGCTGACAAATGAGGACTGGTTGAATGGAGTGGGACTCATCATGTTCTGTTGGAATGGAGACTGAGGCATCATGGTTTGGTTAGACATTGGACCCAAGGATTGGTTCATCGGACCTGGGTAAGATTGGTTCAACTGTCCTGGCATTATTTGGTCCTGTGGTCCTCTCATTGTCATTGGTGTTGACACTTGACGCGGAGAGAATTTTGGAGATCCTGAAAAAATTGTTATTTGCATTATAAGATTAATTACTTTACTTTTACAAAGAAGAAAGACATGATTAATCAACACTTTTTATACTAATAAAAATTAAATTTATATGTTTACATTAAAACAAGTATTATATTATGATAAATAACTAATTTTTACCTATACTGGATGCCATTTGTGATGGTTGTTGTTGGAATATAGGAGTCGGCGTGAGTTGACTACCGTAGAGGAAAAACGCGCGTGCTGCCCACTCGCTAATGGATAGATCTCCACTAGTAGTATCTTCACAGGCCAAGTATAGTGCACAAGCACAAGCTTGGTCCACACCATGAAGCTGAGAAAAATAAATGGATTTTTATTATTTATACTGTACTGTATAGAACTTTTTATGCTAGGCTTGACTGGCAGAGATGGCTTTCGCTGATAAGATTACATTTACTTAACTTAAAACGCTTTCCACACTTATATCCCCACAGTAGGATTATCTCTTGTGTCGTGTGTGCCATGTACTCACACATACACGAAAACAAAACACCCAGACCCAGAACAGAAATCTAAATTCATCATTTAGACACTTGTCAGGCCGGGATACGAATCTGGAACCCATTGCGCCTCAGACTGGTATGGTAACCGTTCTGCCACATGGTTTGTCATACTCATTTACTCCATATTAAAATTACGATGTACTATAAAATAAGAGTGAGTACAGTTAACTGCAACAAGTTGTACATTAAGTTGCTAACTGCAGATGGGTTTCATCAAACAGCCGCATACATTAGGTCAGTGACCGAAATCGTTTAGTATACGACAAAGCTTACCCAAGGCACATAAACCCCCGTTACCGGGAGCATGTCTTTGACGGGCGGCGCGTCGGGCCCGCGGCAGTCGCGCAGCAGCGCGCGCAGCAGGTCGGGCGCCGCGCCCGCGCCCACCAGCGCCGCGCCCGCCGCGCTCACCACCGCCCAGCGGGACCCCGCCCACACCTCTGCCAACACAATGTCATATTATTATACTAGGGTTTCATAAAGTGTGCGGTAACTCCCCGAATGTGGCCGCTGGAGTCTACGGACAATGAAGGGCCCGAAAAAAAAATATAAGGTGTTAAAGCTTTTTAAGTAGCGATTGTTAATTTGTTATCATAATACCTATCATACTCCTTCCCTTCTATTAATTTCATTGTTAGTATTATTTCATTGTTTAAAAAAAAAAACTTTTATTAACATAACTTTATATTAATCACTACAAATGAATTGCTCTAAAAATGGACGATGCACTAAATTAATTTAGGAACCTCTGTGAACATTCGGTTACAGAGGTTCCTAAATTACTGTGACTGTGTATTCACTCAGTCAGTAGTGATAATTCACCAATTATGAATAAAAAACACTAACAACATGCAACAACAACAACACAAACGGACATACCTCTCTTAGCCAGTAGCGGAGCCGACAGATACTTGGAATGGCGCGTGGGCAAGGCGGTGAGTGCCCAAGCGGGCGCGTCGAGTGCGAGCGACGAGTGCGCCTCGCTGACCGCCGCGCCCGCCAGCACGCGCGACGCGCACCACAGCGACTCTGCCTCGCCACCGCCCGCTGAACACACCATCACTAGCGTACCTGAATATAAAAGACATTGTATAGAAGAATTATAATCTTAATAATCCATGTGTCCATCACCCATTGACGCTTCATATACATATACATATTTGGTATTTTGTGAGTAGACCTATTACTAGTAGTAAGTATTGTTTGAGTAGTTGTAAGAGGCCTACAGGCCATAGGGCATATATTATACTACAGCATATTAAATTAAAGTCAACTTACCATTATCATAAACAGCACTATACAAATACGTATTTGGTAGTTTGTGAGTAGAGATATGTGGCCAGTAGCCTATGCCATAGAGCATATATCATTTAAAGTCTATAATATTTAAAGTCTTACCATTATCATAAACAGCACTATGCACTTGTTTTGGTTTGAGAACAGATGCATTGGGTGTGAATCCGGGAGGTAATCTCACATGCAACAAAGTGAGGTATTGCGGTCGAGTAGGTCGATCTTGACTGAAAAACAATTTAAAATGAATATATGTAGTATATTGTTGTTTGTGGCACTACTTTTATGCATGATTAGTTATGATATGTATGGCATTATTATCAAAAGTATTAAGCACTAATAAAAAAATGTATGTCATGAAACTTGTTTGTAAATGTTTAAAAATGTCTTATTATCAATTTATTCACTTGATATTACACCTATGTTGTATGACATACTGTGAATTTTATACCCTATTACTATTTATTTTTCTATTTACCTTTCAGTTCCAGCACAAAAGTAAAATCTCGTGCCAGCCTGTGTCACGGCTACCAGATTTAAGTGCTCTGATTCTGCACTCTCCACAGCTGATATAGATATTACAGGCTTGAAGTTTGTTGGTTCAACAGTTCTGAAAAAAAACAAATATGTTTACACGTTAGGAACATTACACAAAATTATAAGTAAATTTTTAATATTATATGTTTGAAATAAATGGAACATATCACTTATTTTAAAACTATTAATGGCACTTACTTTACGATATCCACAGCCAAAGACATGATTCTTGACTGAGGCAAACGCACAATGCGACTTAAATCTTCTCCTTCATAACCCAAATCAAACATTTCTATGCAGCCTTTTTCACTGAGTGTGTACAAAATGTGACGGGAGTCGTCAACTTCAATTTTGACTATAGGATCCTCATCATATAATGCTGCATTTAGGAACGATGGCACCAAGAATGATAGGGCACTGGTGGAATGGTTTACCTTTTTACAATGTTTGCCAAACCAGCCTAATTGGGCCTGAAAATAATGGTAGGTATGTTCCATTTAAAATGTTTTTCTCTGTTTATACAAGTGTCCATGAACTTCCACCGACATCGGTTTCCAGTGACTGGCATTGTTTAATAAATTTTAGGCACATTTAAAGATATTTAAAAACTGTTATCACATTTTTATTGTTATAAAGGTAATAGTAGGAGTAGATGGGCATGCACCAATCTAACAGAAGATGTCTACTGCTTCCCATGTTCTTGTCTAGCGCACCCTTCCAACCAGAACATAGCAACGCTCTACACTGTTATTGTTAGGCAGAAATAGTAAGATAGTAGTGTTACCAGTGGTGCCCACATAAGTTTCCTTTTCCTTTGGTATAAAACATAGTAAGACCAAGAAAAACCTTACCTGATATGTAATTTCATACAGACAGCCATCTTTGCCACCCATAAATATTCTACCCTTGGCTGTGGATTTGACGCACATCATTGAAATGCCATCAGTTGGCAACACAAAAACTGGTTCAGGAACTAAGTGTATCTCTTCAAACTCCCCAACTCCATCAGACTTACTGCTAGAAAATGTTACACCTGTAAAATAATATAATACCATACCTTTAATTGATTTTTTTTTCTCTAAATATGTGTATTGAAAAAAAATGCAATAAACCCTTATAATGCCCTAAACATTTTATTAATCTTATAGCAAAAAAACTTTTTATTTTAATGGGAATCAAACAATAAGCATGTTCCATTAGGGTTATATTTAAGAATAATATGACGATCAGTGAACATTAAAATTTTATTTAACATCTAATATTACCAGCTCGAGTAAACAATAAGTGATTGAAATTAACAAATATCTTAATGTAAATTAAATAACAATGTGAATGACTACTTACCTAAGACTACTATTTCTACCGTAGTTGTTAGTACTAATAAATATTTAACAAAGCTTTGAAAAACTCCGGGTTTGGGCTTAACAAGACCCACACTAACTATGGTTTCCCCTAGACCATCAAAGTAGGCCACATCACTCCCGTGTTCAAATGCCCACACATATATATTGCTATCTATAGCTAGCCAGACTCGGCTGATCTCTGGAAACACTCCCATCAAACAGTTGCATTGCATATCTGATTTACAAATTAAGGATATATTATTATTTTAGTTACACATGTTTACATATTTTCTACACGAGCAAACATACAAGTATACTATTCCTGTCCTATAAATATAGCATAGCATTGTTGTATTCTGGTAGGAATAATATGGTAATAAAAAGACATTCAAGGTCTTGTAGCTAAGCCCTCAGAGGTAAAAATGCATCAGTAACCAGCTACAGATATGACTAATATATGGCTCCAATGTCATTTAAGATTAATGACAGATTGGCGGAGGTTGTTTTGTTTCTTATATGAAATTATTATACTGAAGAAAAAAATAAATATCCTGACTATCAATAATGATAAGTTAAATATTTTCAATATCAGTCTGGCTTGCAGGTTTCATATACAAAACTAGCTTTTGCCCGTAGCTTCACACGCATTAAATTACATATAAACCTTCCTCTTTAATCACTCTATCATTAAAAAACACCGCATCAAAATCCATTGCATAGTTTTAAAGATTTAAACATACATAGGGATATAGGGACAGAGAAAGCTACTTTGCTTTATACTATGTTGTGATGATTAATAAAGGATACGAGCAAAGTGTTCCATTATCTCCGGTGGCAACGGCACCTTGTTTAAGATCTTCAGCTGAGACAGTGTGGGGTGGTTGAGCAACGCAGCCAGGTTTCTGTAGTCCCCCGCATTCAAACCACTGCATGTTGGACTTTTTTGTGCTGCTATACCTGTTATCTATACAAATAAAATTGATTATAAAATGTATATAAACTATGTTTAAACATTTTGGTTTATAGATATAATTTTATTTTATGCTTGTAAAGATTAAACATTCTTATGTGTATACAGTTGTATGAATAATCATGAACAACATATAACTTGAATGTTATAAGAAGCATCAAAATGGTACAAAAGCATATAGTAACTGAAAAACAAAGTAGGTCGGCTTTAAATGTTGATAATGACCTAACATAAAAGGAATAAACACAAACCTCTAAAAATGAAGGGCGGGAATTATCAACATTTATGTACCGGTCGAGTGTGTAACCCGCCAGTTCTAAGCACTCGAGTTGCATCTTGCTGCCGTCTGGTTGCCGGGTTCCGTCGAGGTTGCTGATCACACTGGGCATCTAAAACATCACAATTGATGCACTCTCACAGTTACACGAATTTTTAAAATGATATTTTAGAGGTTATCGTAACTTCACTTGTCAAACAAAAGTGTCAAGCGAATAAATGATACCTTCTCGAATTTTGAATTTATCTTCAATCAATCATGAATTATGAATAATATAATTTTCACTTGTATTAAATGTATTTCGTAGTTCTTGTAACTTGTTAATAAACTGCTATGAGTATGAGCAGCAACTTGAAAACCAACAAAAACAAATTCCTTTTCAAAGTTTCAAACGGTTATTATACGAGTAACATTTATAGTCTGTGGTAGTGTTGCCACTTCTTAGGAAACTACTTTCCTAAGAATTTCCCCTAAATCATTTTAAATACATTTTAAAAACCGTTAAAAAAACCCATGTAAACATTAGTTTATTTTAATGTTAATATTATGTTTTAAATGAATTCAACTAAATCCCCCAAATTCTCAATTCGAAATTTTTACCCAAAAGACGGCGTTAGTGAGCACCAGGGATGCATAAAAATACAAAATAAAAAAAAGGTTCACATGGTCACAAAGGTCACGGTGAAAATAGAAGCGTTTGGTGTATTTTTTTTAAAAACACACTGAAATTTTACTCTTTATAAATACCCTCATTTTCCCCTCAAATTTAGAGGGAAATACCTCTAAGTTGGTAACACTGTCAGTATCCATAGACTTTATTTATATATTTTACAACCATGAATTCAAGTCCTTTACAGCCAATATTATGTATTATATCCAACTATAATAAACACCTTGAGAAGTGGAGGTAGATTATTACTGTTGGCGTTCAAAAATAATTCTGTAAGAATCTATTTTGAATAAAAGATTTTTCATTTGATTTGATTTAATTTTAAAATCCTTTGATTATAATCAAAGTATATCCCATATCCTATCCTATATCCCATGGATATATCCTATGTCCTATCCATGTGGAAAATGTTGAGATGGGTCCACAATGAAGTTATGAGGACTTTATATGAAATCTAGGTAACAACAACTCTCGCTGCATTATATTACTTTACCACATACCTGTTTTGTAATTTTATTCAATTTACATAAATGAATTACAGATCATTTACAATATACCTTCTGTACAAATAAAATTTTCATTATGTTTAATTATGAGTAACTAGAAAAATAGCACTTTCTTTGGAGCTTACAGCTTTCCTCAATGACGACCCGCCCGACAGAGCAGTTACCTTGTTATATATAGGAGTACAGTGGGCCCGGGATTCGTTTCCCGGCCAGACTGATTGCTGAATGATGAATTTAGTTTTCTGTTCCTGTTTGGGTGTTTGCGTATTTGTCTGTATTTCCATAGCACCCATGGCGGCCATGGCACAGGAGAAAATCCTACGGTGGGGATATGAGTGTAGAAAGACGTCAGTAGGATGATACATCTATGTAACGCCAATCTACTTCAACGCATTTTGTAAGACACTTTCATAGCTATGTTATGTTTGCCATTTTATGGAAAATAAATCAAATACAGTTATTATTGAAACGATTTATTTTTAATTTTATAACACAATTTATTTATTCATTATTCATTAATAATTCTCCTTGGGGTCCGCCAACCAGTTGACCATTTGAATAAATTAGATGACCTCTTAAATATGTTTTAATGACTTTTCCTCTTAGCACACGATTCATGTATGGGCTTATCTGAAACAAAAACATTAAGTTAAACCCACAATTCTGCGAACCATCTTAAAATTATGCCAGTTTTTAATATTGTACCTACCTTGTTTTTGTAACGAATTATTTCAGGCGTAACGGTAAATGACGCGTCAGGGTCGAAGAAGATGAGATCAGCATCTAATCCTGGCCTTATAGCACCTTTCCTTTTGTCCAGGCCGGCCAGCCGAGCCGGGCCTGCTGATAAGTAGTGGCTAACTGTCTCAAGACCAAACCCTTGGATTCTTGCTTCCGTCCAGAACAATGACAGCCCTGTAAACGGCACATATTTACTTGACGTTGGTACAAACATAAAACATATCCACTGAAGCAATTAATAACTTTTCTAAAAAATAAACGTAGTTGTTTTCGCGCTTGGTAATTTGAGAGGGCATTGATTCTAGCACGTTGGTTCATAGTCACCTAGTTGCATGAAACTGACACGTGTTAAAAGATAAGTTTTTGTTAGAGTCGTTTTGTTTCTAAGCGACTACCTTAGAAAATGTTCTTACTTGTTATTCATTTATTTTTTCGTAAATTTTCTTCCAACTCTATGCAAATATGAATGAATACTCGTATATGAACAGTAGCCTCATGGTAATCTCAATAATAGACATGGCTTAGAATAATTTAGTTGGGTCAATATTTGATTTTCTTAAACCCACTTGAGTATTGAGTAAACACTATCTGTTGTGGTACGGCCTTAATGGAAACGAGTACCTACCGAATGGATCCTGCAGCTAAATTTAGGATGAATAGCTATTTTTTATATCATTTTACTTTAAAATAGGCACTTAATTACTTAGTAATTGTAATGAAGTAGTAATAATTTCCTATAATTATTGTTTTTTATGTTATGCTATGCTATGCTACGCTTTGCTACGCTACGTTACGGTACGTTATGTTACTTTACGTTACGTTATGTTACGTTGCGTTATATTGTTATAGTAAATTATTCTGACAACTTACACACACATTAAACTTACCAAATTGAACAGAAGATATACCGCCCCAAGCACTCAAAAAGTTGGGACCCTTCAAATTGGCCACAGACGGAGAATGGTCGGATGTAATTAGATCAAGCCTCTTCTCTTTAATATATTTCCACAACATTTGCTGCCGAAACAAAACCAAAATTTAACATACCTACCTAATAAAACTGAAGCTAGTGACGGAGAAAGAATATTTAAAAAAAACCTTCTTAATTAGTCCACAAAGGTAGCAACATATTTGTGTCCAACCTCAGATAGATTCTTATCTAGCGGCAGTGGCCACTTGCCATTAGTTGGATTGCATGCTTGTATGCTACTTCCTCATTAATAAAATAAAGAAGTGGCAAGCCCTCGGATGATGGGAGACTGACGGACGGGAGACAGAGCAAACAGTCGTATGTTTGTTGTATTTACCCTGTTGGCATTATTTCTTATTGGTGGTGCGCATTTAAACTCAGTGTGGCCACGGGGGATTTCTTCCGCGCTGATGGTCAGATAGTGGTGGCAGGTTTCCGCGGTGACGCCACCACGCCAGCGCGTGTTGCCAGCAGCTATGCGCTTCTGCCTGGCTTCTTCTAGGATAGGGACCACAGCTTCAGCAGATACGTGCACTATGTGAGTGTGGACGCTGAAATAATAGGTATACAAATTACGTTTTTAATGCTTTACTCATATTATTATGTAGTCCGTGTGTTTAAGTTAGAGCCAAAAAATGGCTTTAATTTCATAATAATTACTGGATTACTAGTTTTTACCAAAGAGTAAGATGTAGAGATGATGTAGAGACATCTAGCCGGCCGGGAATTGAACCTTGAATCTTCTGCTTGGCAAGCCAGTATAATTATCTATTGATGTGCCAAACAGAGCGTTAAATTGGTTTCAACTTTTCAAGTATCACCTCAATTAGTGATTTTACCGTCTAACATTTACAATTTAAAGCGAGTATTTATTACGGCTTGTTCGGACCGTGCAATAATTTTTAGTTGTTATATAAAAATTATATCTGAATATCGTGACATAAGACATTAAATCTAGGAAACGACTTAAACTAAAACGGTTTAGTCTATTACAAGCATTGTTTTTATTCTACAGGTACGTAATTGACCATTTACGAACATTATGATAGGTAAATTGAAAAGAAAAAAGATATTCAACAACTCGGTACATTTTTCTTGTGCTTTATTATATTTCATGCTTTATGATTCTATTACTTTATTACTTTATTTATTTATTTATGTATAACTCGTCCATGACCTTCGTGGCTAAGTGTGCTAAAGTTTATACTTGAGAAAATCCCAATAAGTACCTACATTAAAAAATAAATGAAAATATTCTTACTCAAATCTTGGAATATAACTAGCCACTAAAGTCACGGCATCCACTTCCATTTTGTCAGGCCTGCTTGCAAGATATGTGCCGTATAGTTGAGGATCTGTATTACCTAAAGAAAATTGAGGTATCTGCAGTGAGTAATAGGTAATTGGATTGAAATTCGGTCTTACAGGCTGGTCTAAAGCTAATGAATGCTAGTCATGCTTCTTCGATTTTTCGTAATACTTGAGTGGTCAGCAATGTTATCCCACTTTTGAGCATGGGTCTCGTCTCAGAGGGAGACGGTTGGCTTGAAAATTGCCCTTAAAATGGGGGGCGCGAGGTATAAACCCAGGCACCTTTGATTTTACCAAATAGTGAGCGTAAGTAGTAGAAATTAATAACTTAAATATAATTTATTTTTACGTTCTGAGAAACTATGAAACAAAAAGTTCTTAAACTTATGAAGCAATCAATCCGTAGGTACTTGGCCAGTATAGTGAACTATGGCGTAAATTCCTCACTAACATGGCAAGTGACGACCGAGCAAAAGGAACAACACGTTTTTTTCAATAGGTGTTTCTATTCAAATACAATTCCTTTTAAAGATTTTGTTATACAAAAACTTATTTGTGGTTATTAATACTGATTCTTCATTAACACTGACCTTGGCAACCGCAACCATTACATTCAGTATTTGTTACATTATCTACCGGTAACTCGGCGTGAAACTGTAAACCAGAAACGAAAAGGCGTAACTCATTTGTTACAAGTACTTTTTACAGCATTAACTAACAAGGTCTGAATTAAATAATGATAAGATATGTCAGCAGAAACAGCAGTTAAACTGTTCTATGTTTAAAGGGTATGGTAAACACAGACATCGATAGTTTCAGGTCGAAGAATCGGCAAGGTAGGCACCACCCCATCGATTTCTGTCGGAAAACAGTTTCTCTCTTTTCGGGGAATTGGAATGCCGTCGGACTTACTGAGGCGAACGTTTGTTCGCAGAAGTTGCACCGGTGTTGGTAATGACTCTAGGTAGCGTCACTTCCTTACAGATGTCTATGAGTGACAGTGACCAGTCACAATTTGGTGGACTGCATGCTTGTTTGCTACTTACTGCAATATTTAAAAGGCTTGTTCTTACTTAAGTCCAATATAATCTTCAGGGGTAGCAACGTATCTATGACTTATCTATTATCTCTTGACTTATCTCTTGGTCCTTCAACTTTATCGGGGATTGAATATTTAATAACAAAGTTTAGGTATATAAAATCTTACGGCATAAACAGTTTGCGTTCCATTAAGAATGGTAAAAGCCTTTTCAATATCTTCAGGATCGACTTTAGGAAATTCAGGCACACCACTGTCACTTAGAAAACATTTGAAACCAATCACACCGGCCTCGATCATTCCTAGCAGTTCTCCCTGAAAACAACAAATGTATGTATTGTTTAATTTAAATTACATTAAGAATTAATTTACATTAAGATTAAAATAATAACACAAACAAAATGTTTTAAAAACCAGTTTGTCATTATTTTACCTATTTAAGAGGAAGCTACGTGCTATGTGCATGGTTTAAAATGTATTTTATGGGTTAAACATCACAAGTAACATTTGTTATCTGCATGTAAGTTTCGATGACCTCAGCTAGGTTAGTAAATAATTTACAGGATAAGCAAAGTACAAGTAAATCTTACACAACCTAATTACTTAAGCCTTTTACTTCCTTGCTTATTTTCCTTCATTTTCATGATCTAAACGATCATGAAATATTTTAGAAATATGATAAAAATATAAATGAGGTAGAGACAGACACCTGTGATTCGCCTCCAACGGCACCACAGCCACACGTTTTTCTGTCCTTAGGGATAGGAACGCATCTGTGGTCGATCTCGAGCAGGATTCTTCGAGGATTACATCGGCAAATTTTGGGAAGTTAGATTAAACGGAGTTAATCACGGGATTACAGATGATTCACGGGCGGCAGTAGCCACCTATCTACCATCAAATGAACTGTTTACCGTTTTAATGAAACGAAAATTTAAAAAACTTGATTCTGTAAAATTACAACTGTAAAACAAACAAAAAATATACAATCAAATAGAAGGAACAAAGTACACGAAACATTCCTATCTCTACAGAGCACTCATAATTATTATATACCTACCGTACCTACCTATATTAACAACTGCGAAAGCGATAAGCAGATGTAGGTACCTTCTACCTACTGTTATACTGCGTCCCTTACATATGTAGGTACAGAAATAGGCAATACAATTAGATAGAATAGATCAGGTATTAATTACATTTGGTTTTTAATAAGAGTAAGTTGTAAATTAACATAACCTGTTACACGCGTATGTTATTACGGATATAGGTTCATATACATACATTATCAAATACATAATAGAGCAAGGTGAAAGACTAAGTTATAATAGCTTAATGGTATGAATTTCGGCGTCATATGTTGTGGATCCGATGTTCAAATCCCAAGAAAGCAGCATAAGAGTATATGTTTTGTGGATTGTAAAGGTGTGTGAAATCTACCAATCCGCGTTAGGCAAGCATAACGCGAAAACACCCTAAGGTCTTCCTGTGTCCAGCAGCAGCGTCATAGCTAGGGGTAGGTCTAAACGTAAGACTACGTCATACTGTACCTATTAGAATGAGCTAGTGAAAAATATCGTCATATAATGATAGTGTCGATGTATAAACGATTGAAGACTTTGAAGTAAGTCGCCACCTAAATAGTCGTCAAGATTTACAAACTCAAAGGCGCAACGGGCGCTGACGTTGCCCAGCATTGGGGCAATACTGGGATAATCGTGACAAAGCAAGAACATTGTACTAACCGAGTTTCCAGGTATCACGCCACCCCAGAAGCCGACATCGACGTATACTTCCTCCTTTGCTACGGATGCTTTAATCTTGAGGTTCTCTACTGTAGTTGTTGGCGGTATAGAGTTTCTATAATGAAAACATCCAACATAAACATTTTTTTTTATTAGATCGAACTAGCAAACGAGCATGCAGTCCACCTGATGGTAAGTGGCAACTGCCGCCCATGGACATCTGTAATCAACCCCAGATAA
>DWPV01003695.1:0-14753 GCA_018251915.1 Urbanus proteus proteus | reverse complement strand
ATGTTAGAGTCAAATATTCGCATTCGCATTCGCATTCGCGAATGTCAAAAATCCAACATTCGTTACATCACTAGTACATGTTATTGTTACTATGTAACATTAATTATTTTTTATAACAATATTTTATCTATCAATAAATTTTGCAAGAAAATTTGGCTCTATATATTTTATAATAACGATATATTCCATTATTAGTTTACTTACCTATCTACGTTTTAAGTTAAATTCCATAAAAACATTCTACATGTACAATTATATATATAAATTATATAACAATATTGTCTGTACGTGACCACCTTTTAATGTTCTGAGGTGCGTGAATTGACTAGAACGCCATCTATTGTAAAATGGTTGTACCAACTAATTTAACACCTTGAGAGGTATGTAACAAATGGTCAATGGAAACTGATACACAACAAACAAAGAAACAAACATACATACAATCATACATATTATATACAGGCTGTACAAACTTTTATGCGCGTCTTCACCTTTATACAGTGTTGCCAACTCCGTAGCTTTTCTCTAAAATCTCGAGTGAGGCAATTTATTTAGGGGATTTTTGGGGGTAGATAATATTGAATTATTTTCGGGGGAATAAATGTACACGAAGAGAACCTTTTAAATTATAGACAAAATATTTTTTTGGGAATTGTGACAAATTATAATTATCATGGCTATCTATCGTTTTTATCGTTAAATTCCAGATTAAATTAGGGGACACAGTTACACACACTCATAGCTTTTAAAATAGTTTTAGGGGAAAACTGTTCTAACAGTTGGCAACACTCTTGCTCTCGTGCTATACTTCGAAAAAGCTCACGTTGTTCTTTGTAAGCCAATACTTTTTGCCAATATTTTTTGTCCTGACATTCAAATTGGTTCGTTATACGCTTATGCAAATTATAACGAGCTTAAACAATAGTAGGTAGTTGTTTTAAAGATAAAAAGAGGCATTAAACTATTTATTTATTTACACTTCCTCTCGTGTATTGAGAAGACGGTAGAAACTGTGGCTCAGGAGGATGGCATATAGATTAAGACCTGGAAAACAAAAAATGTAAATATGAATATAGTTCACGGGATATATGAAATGTATGTAATAAATATACTATCATTTATTAAAATTATGATCATTATTATAGTATATTACAGCGCGTGCTAATGGATCTTTAATTAATTTTAATTTTAAAATTAAAGTAGCCTATGTTACGCCTTAGTTACCACTAACTACCTTACTTACCTTTCACTGGACGATAGCTGAAGGAGCTATCGTCCAGTGAAAGTTCCGTCAAAATCGGTCCAGCCGTTTAGAAGATTTTATTTATTTGTATTACGACGACTGCCGCCGCTGACCGATTTATGACGACGTAAAAATAAGATTTTAGTACCTACGTACTAAAATCCTATTTTTATTACATTTGATTAAACACTTTATTTGTAATATTTTTAAACGTTCTATAAGTGCTATGGAAATAGATTGTATGGTATTCAAATCAGTTTTATTTAAGCTACCTTAACGTGATTTTTTAAATCTTCAAACCAGATTAATTTTAAACCCTTTGTGGTTCCATTCTGGCGGCACAACCGTAACTGCAGAGTTCAGCGCTATTGTTATGGTTCGAAGGGCGTGGTAAGGGAGACATAGGTACTTATCCGAGGCGATCCAACTTAGTCTTTAAGGGTCTGACCAACCTTAACTAAGATTGTTCTTAACTGGAGCTGATTACAAATGTCCATGAGCAACAGTGGCCACTTAACACCACGTGGACTTGCTCGTTTGCCACTGCCATCGTATAAAAAAGCTGATAATTTCAGGTTAGTTTCAAGAATAGCTGAGTTGAATAGAATAAAAACAATGTTTCCCCTTTAAATAAGCTCATATAACTAGGAATATCGTGTTTAACGCGAGCTACCCGGCCATTAAGCTCATTTGTATAATGCGATATGCGAATTAATGGCGTGGGAAGACGAATGACTTACTACATAGTTAGACACATAGTTTAGACTTTCTTCTTAAGAATTACATGAATTTCTTTCTTTTTGTAACTTTAAAAAAGATAATAAAGATAATGATAAGGTATATGTTGAAGGTGGTAGAGCCCTTTGCAGTTCGACTCGGTGGTAACTCCGCCACATCTATATCAACCTTATAACAGCAGCTATATATATCTTAATTATAAGTACCATTTGTAATATTACATTATTCAACCATTTTTTTAAAGATGCAATTATGCACACGTATGGAGTTTCTTGCGCCGCCTCTTCTCTATAACGAATAAACCTTCCGAGGCGGTGGTAGAGTTTTGACGATCAAAAAGTGTTCAATATGAATCAACTTTGAATAAATGAGATTTGAATTTAAGTGTTCAGCTGCTGTGTTCTGAAGGGTGTGGTAAGGAAGACATACTTATCCGAGGCGTTCTTAGTCCTCAGGGGTAACAATGCATCTGTAGACGACCTCAGGTAGGACTGTGATCTTATCTGAGGTTGATTACAGATATCCATGATTCATTGACCACTTACCATCTGTTGAGCTGCATGCTCTACTAGCATACAAAAGGGAAAGAAATGTATAGCAAGGTAGCTTACCAATATAGAATAGTTCTATACACACAGTTCCAGCATTGTAGCTCCTCACGTTAACGAAGAATGTAAACAAGGACAGGAGGAAGAACACCACCCACATGATGAAGTACGATTTGATGATACCAGCACGCTCCTGGAAACATAAACAAGTAGATCCTTCTGAATCCTATTTATCCTATACTAAATTTCGCCCGCGGCTTAGCTCGCGTTAAATATTAGATTTGTATACTTCAGGTGTAGTTCTAATGCAATTCAATTTTATCAAGTGGCTGTAGGTGTAAAAGTATATAGGTTGTAGGTATAAAAGTTACTTTTCTATCCCTCAAGAGTAGTACGTTTTTTCGGGATGAAAGGTACTCTATGTAAAGATCCGTTACTACGTGTGTGCAAAATTTCATAACGATCGGTTAAGTAGTTAAATCGTGAAGGCGTTACAAACAAACAAACAAATAAACGGACATTCCCATTTATAATAATTAGGATTTTAGTCTATAGTACTATGATAATACAAACAAACAAACAAATAAACGGACTTTCGTATTTATAATAATAAGGATTATAAATGCGAATGTCCGTTTATTTGTTTGCAACGCCTTCATGCTTTAATTACGCAACTGATCGTTATGAAAATTTTGCACACCCATTGCTAGGAGTCCAGAATAGGACATAGAGTAACTTTCATCCCGAAAATGATACTACTCCTTAGGGATAGAAATGTAACTTTTATACCTACAACCTACCTACTTTTACACCTACGGCCACTTGATACGATTAAATAGCATTAGAATTACATCTGAAGTATAATCCTAATATTTAACGCGAGCGAAGCCGCGGGCGATAACTA
Source organism: Urbanus proteus proteus (assembly GCA_018251915.1). Classification (NCBI taxonomy): domain Eukaryota; kingdom Metazoa; phylum Arthropoda; class Insecta; order Lepidoptera; family Hesperiidae; genus Urbanus; species Urbanus proteus. The sequence continues at coordinate 11,320 of DWPV01003695.1, read as the reverse complement.
TGAGTATACCTAATATAGAATAGAAATTGGCATCTGTTCGCGAAAATTTAAAGTCAAAAGTCCAAGTAAAGAAAAAGAAGACTGTTACAGAGTATTTAATAGATTTTAAGAGATTCTTTACTAGATTTAAATGAAAAACAATCGATTTTTCTCTACCGTAATAATTACAAAGAGAACTCCGAGCGAGGTGTCGCATTCCTTATCCTGAACTTTGAATCTGAATAAATATATAATAAATAAATAATTAATTACTAAATCTGGATAATGCATTTAGACTTCCTTTCTATGTATGAGTGATTGTGCATCTTTGTGTGTCCTTGGCATCTACGCCGTGAGATAATCTAGTATGCTTAGAAGAGCCCAAAATGCCAGAGATTTAAATCGTACATGCGCCCTTTCCCTACTTCAGAAGCTCTGGCGTTTGGCACACGTATTTGTGACAGAGAATGAATTACAATTACGTAACGTAAGAGCGAGATAACCATAATTATCACAATGCGATTTTTCTTGTGTAAAATACGTAGCGCGCATCTATGATTTAAATCTCTATAAAATGAATTTCACATACCATGACAACGCCGTAAACGAAGAACATATCAAAACAGAACTTGGCGAAGAACATCACCACCAGTATAATGGACATTGCGTAGAGGCCTGTGAGGGCTGCCTCCGCGTTCACGTCCCTCTCTTGACCAGCCTCGTACCTTATAGGCTCGATGGTGCACGCGACCACTATCATTACGATCGTTAGTATAAATGAAAATGCCTGGAAATTAGAATTGCAAATTAGTCTTCACGGCTGAATGGTAAAACCGGTTTGATACAGACGGCTCCGGGTTCGATTCCCGGCCACATAGTTATATGTGAATGGTGAATTTAGTTATGGTCTAGGTGTTTGTTCGTATTGCGTATCCTTGGCACCTACGACACAGGAGATTCTAGTGTTGGGTTATGAGTGTTCAAAGCATTTTTATTAGAATTTTTTCGAAGTTGGTCTTAAATTTATTTATTTATTATTATTAAATAAATTAAATAAATATTAAATAAATAAATAACACCACTCCCTTATAAATATAAAGTATATATGATAGGTACCTATAAAAAATGCAATAAAAAAAATCTGTCTGCCTGTCTGTCTGTTTGTTTGGCTAAGATAATTTCCACAACGGGTGGATGGATTTTGACGGGACTTTCACTGGATGATAGCAAAAGTGTATTTTTATTGTATGTCATGGCCGTTATATTTTTCTTTTCTTTTTCAAAATTGATATAGATTTGATTGATATTGTTTGTAACTACCCAGGTTACTATCACTTACAAATTAAAAAGTCAGTATGTTAAAAATAAAAGTGTAATTTGGTCCGTTTTCAGTCTGCATACAAATCTAATTAATCTGGCCCAGTTCAAGAGAATGAACATTCTATTTAAAACTTTGGCGGTATTTCTGTAACTCTGGACTTCTGGTTCGTATTTAAATCACCATTTTGACCAAGTTAATTAGAGTCACACATTGGTAACAACATTGGCCGTAACGCACAAGTCTAATGAGATATACACATTTAATGAATTTATAGATCTAAATTATAAATATTTAAAAGCACCAGTACAATGTATAAGTTTATGTTAGTTCAATCCTAATTGTAAAATATAGTAACTCAGATACACTTTCGGGAGAGTTCAATTGACAGGCTTTTCGCCCAGTTTAGGCAGTTGACGATAATATTTAAGATAAACAATTACTATAACTGCTTGTAAACATTTAAACTATACATATTATTGTAATTGTACTCATGTTGAATGAAATAAACAATTATTATTGTAGTTATAGTATTGGGACAAGATTGGAAGCAGCGCGTGCAGTCAGTCATATGTTAAATTATATATTATATAATTAGGTACTAAAAAACGGAAAAGCGATTAACGAAGAAAAGTACATTATACATAGTTTTGTCTAGGCGTATTCAATATGTTCTTACTTTGGTTAAGCTTAATGACTACCTTATTAGTGTTATATGTATCTCCAAGTCAAAATTCTTAAACTTTAAAAAAAGCAACCTTTGCATAACGCCTGGACTGAATTATAAAATATTTAAATTAAAAATATAATTCGAAAAAAACACAGTTAAATAGTAATTAATAATTAACCAATAGACACTTACCGCATTCAAACATCCCATTACCACATTCCCAGTTTTAAGATCTAGCACAAAACAGCAGGAATCTAGTTGCGGCAGTCCCATGATTGCTTTCCAAAATCTAAAAAAAAAATCATAATAGGTAATTTTTTAACAAACTTAGCATACAATATTTTCAGCTGTATTTTTTACATACCAATAATGATGGATTATTTGATATGGTTTATAGAATAAATAGTCCAAAAAATATTTTTGGAACAAAAATAAATAACTTAGTACAAAAACAAAATTTATAATAGATATGTTTATAAAAATAGCTTAACTCCAAAATCATTTAAAAGTCACTTAAGATTTACTTTTTTTGAGCTTTCAATTTTTTTAAGGATTCTATAATCTAATAACTAATTCTATTACTTATTCAATTATATATTTTAACTTTAAATAATTCACTTTGTCCCATTATTGGGACTTGGCAATGAAAAAAAACACTGATAAATCATATCTACCTTTACAAATACAATGAAATGAACTGAAACAGACTTTATTATAAAATTAGGATACATACGTTTATTTCCGTGTGGAGATTTATCCCGGATCAGTATGTGATGCTGTGAACACAGAGTAGACGCGCGTGCAACTGAGGTTTTGGGGAGTAACGGTCACAACCCCCAATAGTTCATAGAATAGCTTACGGAGACGAGACAGTGGGGTCCGAAATTAAATGCCTACGGGCCAGCGCCCGCACTAAAATTAAACTGTCTGTTTGTGATCTCAAAATAATAACTTTTTATTGAATGCATATGAAAGTATATACGATACCTAAAGAACATAAATGCAATTAATTATTTTTTTCTGTCTGACTGTCTGTTTGGCTGAGATAATCTTCTAAACGGCTGGACCGATTTTGACGGGACTTTTACTGGAAGATAGCTGAAGATCTAAGGCGTAACATAGGTGACTTCATTTTTTTTTAAAACATTAGTGGGCGCTCCACGCGCATACGGATGCCGTTGCGGGAGCGCGAGATCTCACTAATGTTTAAATAAGTACACCTTTTTACTTCTTTAAAGCGGGTAAAACCGCGGGTATCAGCTAGTTCTATAAATAATAGTTATTGGTAATAAACTTTTGACGTTATGGCAGTCGTTTTTGCGGCACATATTTGCGAATTCATTTGTAGGTATTCGCCTACTTATCGTAGGTAAAGTAATGTATTATGTAAGTATCGCCTTTTGATTACGATATACTTAGCAGGAGAAAAATAATAAAACTTAAGTCAGTGTTTAATTCAGATTACCATGTTGTTTTAAGGTATCTAATTCAAGGAATTTTCAGATTACGCGACATGCATTGAGTAGTATTGATGTTCAGACACTTCTGTCGTTACAAATCTTTGACGCAGACGGCGTCAGAAAGTCTAGAATTTTAATCAATGATGTGACGTCCTGTTGTCTAGACTTATTGTGAAGAAAAAATATATGAATACGAGATTTTAAGAATAAAAGTTGTTTAACCTAACACGCTGCAGTATTCATTCAAGACAAGCGAAATATTGCGGGTTCGAATCTCAGTCAGGTAAATATTTGTCTTTTTCATATTACTGGAGTTGACAACGAGCATGCATTCTGTAACTAACTAAGAATTGCTTCATTCTAGAAATATATGTTGTAGTAGCTTCCTCATCGATCAATAATGTCTGGTTAGATTGTCTGATTTGTTTCCATATTTAGAAAAAAATAATATTTATGTCTTTATTTGAGACTAGCAGATCACCGCGATTTCAACTGCATTTAAAAAGTGAACGTACTCGTATTTAAACATAACTCTAATCCCGCTCTCCCGTGACGAAGCGTGCATGCGCGTGGAACGCGCGCTAACAGATTTTTTAAAAATTGAACTAGCCTATGTTACGCCTTAGACCTTCAGCTAACTTCCAGTGAAAGTTTCGTCAAAATCGGTCTAGCTGTTTAGAAGATTACCTCAGCCCAAAAGACAGACAAACAATTAATTGTATTTTTGTTAAAGGTATCGGGTATACTTTTATATGCATTGAGTAAAAAGTTGTTATTTTGAAATTTCTTAAATTTTATACATTTGTATAGAAGACCAAGCCTTAGACTATTAGACTAGACTACAGTAGACTATATCGGTCTAGACCTTAGTAGACAGGGTTAGATGTAATAAGCCTGAGTTAAGGTTATATAAAAAAACGTTTAAAATTAAAAAATATATATTTCATATTATTATCATCATATTACATGTTATGTTATTAAGTATATCGACGCTGGAAAGCGTAATTGCCGTAACTCAAGAATATGCAACTCTATACTTAGAAGAAAAAAATCATAAATGGTGTCATAAATGATATAAAGTGATGATTTTGTTTGTAACATATTATTTAAACATTTTTCGCTCTTGTGTAGAGTTGCATATTTTTGAGTTACAGCAATTACGCTTTATCACTGTGTAGATATCACTGTGTAGACTTGTAGAGGGTACATACAGCCCCTTTTATACATAATAATTCACGTATTCTTTGTTATTTTAAACCCTGAATATTTAAGACAAGCATTAAATTGTAAAATATTTTCAGGTACGTTCTTAATAATATAAATTGTACTAATTTGATCTCCATATTTATGACAAAAGTATCCACCTAAGGACAATAGTTAATTGTCTCATGTCTAAAGGCCAGGTTATCTATAACATCCATTCTCAAAGTGTGCTCCGTGGAGCCCTAAGGCTCTACAAAGTACTGAAGCCCCGCGAGAATACTTCCATTAGATTATTATTCTTTTATTATAGTATACCCTTACATTGTAACATGATTACCCATTATAAAAAGAATGCACGTAATTTTTTTCTTTATTTTGGGGCTCCGTAAAAAAATTAGCTTTTCTAAATGGCTCCGCCACCATAAAGTTTGAGAACCACTGGTCTATAAGCTAATCCTAATGGTTAGTTTTTTATCACATGGGAGTAGCAAACGAGCATGCAGACTACAAATGTCTGACTCAACTCTCTCTACGAATATCAACCCCAGATAAGAACAGAGTGTCACTTGAGGTTGGCCACAAATGCGTTGCTACCCCTGAGGACTTGGAACGCCTCGGATAACTATGTCTTCCACACCACACCCATGTAACCCAGTAAATACAGCAGTTTGTATAAAAATATCTTTATTAAGAACACTTAACATTTAATGAAATACAAAATGACATGGCAATAATACGATCACACTTAACTTTGGGTTTGTTTACAAATTAGTTGATAAAACGTGCAAAAATAATTATAATTTACACAGTTGTAAATCTTATAAACTAATAATATTAAATGGAATACAAAGGTATATATTGGTACATATTAAATATTATTTTTTAGGAAACAAACAATTACTTAAAAAAGGTGCAAAAAGAGCTTTCCTTCAAAGCCGGCGATGCATTGCCGACTCCTCTGGTGTTGCAATGCCATAGGCGATGATGACTTCATTCCATCAGGTAGCCCGTCTGTCTTATATGTATTTATATAAAAAATATTACATAGTACGGTTAGTATAATACTTAAAAATAATACAAAGATCAATGAAGTTTTCACTAGTTAATAAATATAATCCATTTCCAGCGCAAAAACATAGATAGATAGACGGAAAGATATAGAACATAGATTGTAAGAGACAGAAAAAACAGCAGTGGGTACTTACTTAAACAAAATTTACAAAATTTGAACATTTTAATGAATAATAACTATAACAGAGCTAAATAAAATTAACTTGGAAAGAAAAAGGATAATAATAAAAAATTAAAACTATTTTATTTCGGCTATGGTCTGCCTCACCTTCCTCTCAAATAATCCCCCAAGGGGTCAACGTTCAGAAGATGTTTATTATAGAAGCTCAGATAAATAAAATAGGTAGATTACTCATCGCCTTGTATTTGAGTGAAGCCAAAAAACTACGCTACTTTCACGTATTTATTTACATATTTCACGCACACACACAAAACTAGCGTAGTTTCTTGTTCTTCCTTTAATTGATTTACGCTCACATAATCACTTATAACCCGACAATTTTAAAAATGGCTTCATTTTTTTGTTAGGACTGATGGATTTACCTACTTTATTTATCTGAGTATAGAAGTTACAAGAACATATAATAAGTTCTAAGAGATGTTGTGCGGAGGAGTCCTGGTGGAGTTCTTTTCCAGCATTAGGTAGTAGTAGCTTCGGATCACAAGAATGAAGTATATGCTGAACACTGGAATGATAATGCGCAAAATTAGAAGTGTAATGAGGGATTTTGCCGCCCAGGGCATGCCCAAATTGCCGCTCCGAAGCGGCATTTGCCGCCCGGGACGTAGGCTGAATAGACTGGGGCAAAGACCGAACTTGCTCCTACATTATTTATTATTTATAAAAGTTTATTCCCAATCATTTCCGTTAGGAGAGGTTGAATTTTGGCCCACAGTACTACAATATTATACCAAGCCGATACACATGATCTAATTATAACAATAAAGTACGTTATTATTTCTATTCCAAATAATTATAAAAAATGGTTGTGTTTAATATTAATCTTGTCTATATTTGATATACATATATCCGAATATTTCCTGAATAAAAATCATTTCTATGTAATAATAGTAATAATTATGTAAAATAATTAGTGCGGTATATCATGCGGAAATAACATAAAATCTCGTAGACAAATGTATATACAATAATAATGTTATTATTATTCAATAATTATAGCCTTAGGATCTATGATGACGACTAGGTACAAAAACACCTCACGCTAACTTTATTTATTTAACTAGCTGATCCCCGTGGTTTCACCCGCATTTAAAAAGTAAATAGGCTAATATGTAATCCCGCTCTCCCGCGACGGGGCCACATGCGCGTGGAGCTCGCGTTAACACTTTTTTTTGAAAATTAAAGTAGATTAAGTGACGCCTTAGACCTTCAGGTATCTTCCAGTAGAAATCCCGTCAAAATCGGTCTAATCATTGAGAAGATTACCACAGCCGAATAGATAGAGATATAGACAGACAGACAGACAAAAATAATAATTGCATTTTTGTTACGGATACCGTATATTCGATGCATATGCATTGAGTAAAAATTACATGAAATTATATTACAAATAGACAATTTTATTTATTTGTACAGACAAGCTTTTCAAACATTTCAATTTTCAATTTTGACATTTCCTTTTTTTTATATGATCGAAGTAGCACACGAGCATGCAGCCTGCTTGATGGTAAGTGGCAACTGCCGCCCATGGACATCTGTAATCAACCCCAGATAAGATCGAGGTCCTATCTGAAGTTGACCACAAATGCGTTGCAACCCATGAGGACTGAGCTGGAACGCCTCTCTATCTCTCTAACCACACCCTTGAGACCAGAACACTGCTGTTATAAGGCAGAAATAGGTGTGGCGGTGGAGCCGCCGGAGTCGAACTACATAGAGTTCTACCACCTTCAAACGTATACACATGGATTATCTATCCTTCCTATGTATAGACATGGATTAGAGATTGTAATTCTTCCCGAGAAACATACATTTTATTATCGATTCGAATCGAAGTCTGCAGAATCAATCCAAAAAAATATTGTATACTATTTCGTCTAGATTAGACAATGGATTTCTTAAAAATCATTTAATTACTGTTCTGGAAATAGACGGACAAAAAGGTCAACCATACCGCGCTGTGTTAACTACAAAAAACAAGCTTTGAGCATAATTGTCTAAGACCTAAGAGGAAGCGACCTTCATCCGTCTGTTAAATTTATGAGACCTACATATTTTAAAGCAAACTTAGTATGATAAAAAATATCGTGAGCGGGTGAGCTAAAAAATCCTGGCAAGGCCATGAGACCCATGAGTAATTAGCTTCAAAACGATGAGCATAGAACATATTTGATTTTTATCAACTTAACTACAACTACTACTATATCACTAAGTATTTTGCTATGACAATACAAACAAGAAGCGAATGTATATATTATGGACTTAAATCCTAATTATTATAAATGGGAATGTCCGTCTATTTGTTTGTTTGTAACGCCTCCACGCCTTAACTGCTCAACCGATCGTTATGAAATTTTGCACACACATAGTAAGAGGACCAGAAAAGTATCTTTCACACCTACAACCTACTTTGATATATACGGCCCCTTTGAACGAATGTACACATTAGTGCGAGAGAAGCTGCGCGTAAAAACTAGTGATTGATATTTTTGATAAAAAAATACATACATACCCACTTTTTGAAGTAGGTAAAAATCTATTGTTAAGAGCAGTTTAATCAATCTCAAATCAACATTCACGATATGGACGAACAAATACAACATATAAACATCTCGACCAGCGATCGCCAACCTTTTGGCAAGCAAGGGCCACGAGGCGGCAAAATCAACTAAAGACGGGCCACACTTATGATATTAACGTTAGAAGCCCAATATAATTGTCATATCCCATAAAGAAAATATAACGTTATTAATTTTAATAAAAATTAAGGATTTTAATTCGTACATTTCGTACTTTTGCGGACTGAGAAAATAGTGTTTTTAAGGCTGGATTCTTGACAAACATTCACGGGCCGCATGCAAGAAAGACGTCGGCGGGCCGCGAGTTGCCGACCACTGATATAGATATATTATACTTAGAGTAGGAGAAGTGTCCAGTGTCCAACAAATAAATGAGGGAATATTTATCTTTGTCTGATCGTTTTATTTGATTAGGTAGCCTCATTTGCTTTCTCATTTCTATCGATGGCTCAACTTTTCTAAGTATAATATCTCTATGGGAAAATGTAGCATCTGATGTTGTTTACATTTGAATCCGGATTCTAGTGTGCATCAAACCGGTTTTACAATCATCCGTCACGCAATTCATATTAGGCATAGTGATAATATGAAAATGAATTATGTCGGACGAATGCATATGATTTCAAAGGTAATAATTATAGCCTTGGTTTGCATAAACTAGGTTTAAATATAGCTCATCGTCATCATTGAAGGGAATTACGTTACTCCAACATTATTAACTGTGTAGAACCTTTGTGTTATTAAATAAAGTTACTTTTGTATTCATTTACAAAAATGTGACGTTACTGTTATGTGAATTTATCTAGTAAGTAGGCCCAAAGAACCTCATCATAAAGGCATCTAAAATCCATAATTATGAACCTCAATATCGGTTATTTACTTAAATGACTAGTCGTCACTTTTATGAAGTACTTACGCCCGGAGTATCTATCGATAGATAATGATTTACCGAGTATCGTGAGTAGGTACTTAAAAATGATAAACTTAAATACCATTTCAGTTAAACTTAATGCGTTAACAACTAAAAGAATATTATGATAAAAGAGTAATCAACGATCACATTAAGTATTTACTGGTATTTGATGATATATTGTTTTAGACTAGCTGATCCCCGCGGTTTCACCCGCGTTATAAAAGTGAAAAGGAATACTTATCTAAATATAGATAACAACCCGCGCTCCTGCGAGGGGGCCCGATTTCGCATGGTGCGCTCAATAATGTTTTTTTCGAAAATGTAAGTAGTAAAAAGTGTTATTTTGAAATCACAAACAGACACTTCAATTTTATTTATTTCTATAAATAGATACGTAGCGTAATTTAAAGCCATTGAAAAGAAATCAACCATAAGAATTAATTGTTTTAAGATAAACTAATACGTATTTTGTGATAAATTTATTTTCTACAAGAATTTAGAATTTTGGAGGTAGCAAAGCATTGATGGCTGGCAAGTCAAAGTGCTTCGAGATAAAGTTATCTACTAATGCCGCTTTGCTTTGCGTGTTTCGGCAGGGCTCTAACGGGTCCCCAGATACGATATTTGACACTTAGGTACATTAGTATTATCTTGCTTTTTCGGTCGGATAATCGCAGACTAGTTGCCGACTACAAAATATATCGATAGTCGGCTTTCCCGAGCAATTGGCGACTAGTCTGCCCATCGATATAAATAAATAAAATTGAAGTGTCTGTTTGTGATTTCAAAATATCATTTTTTTATTCAATGCATATGAAAGTATATACGATACCTATAACAAAAATGCAGTTAAAAAAAATTCTGTCTGTTTGGCTGAGCTAATCTTCTAAACGGCTGGACAGATTTTGACGAGACTTTCACTGGAAGATAGCTGGAGGTCTAAGGCGTAACATAGACTACTTTAAGTTTTGAAAAATCCATTAGCGCGCGCTCCACGTGCATGCGCCGTCGCGGGAGAGTGGAATGACATCTATGTTTATATATGTTTTATTTTTTACTTTTTAAACGCGGATGAAACCGCGTTCAGCTAGTCGCTATTAAAAATCAAAGTACTGAAACAATTTTAAAAGAGTACCAACTCTATCTTTGACAGCACGCGTTTGCGTCCAATGTGTTAAGGTATAAATGATTGAAACGTAGCTTACCTAAGCCGACTACTCTAGATGCGATGTCACCGGGGTCCGGCTTAGCTACAGCATCCATGATGAACACAATGAAGGAGAGTACCAGGAAGATAACGCTGTAGATAAGATAACACTTCACATGTCCTGGTTTCTCCTAGAAAATAATAAGGTACAATTAATTTAAATTGTAGGTCGAGTTCAAGGATACCAACGTTATACCAGTGATAGTGCCAGAGCCTAATGGTTGAAACTTGGCCTCTAAATCGGGAAGTCCGAGGTTCAAATCCCAGGTACGTCTCGGCACCTCTGATTTATGTGCGTATTAGAAATTTATTATCACTTCCTTTAACGGTGAAGCAAAACATCGTGAGGAAACCTGCACACCTTAAAGTTCCTAAGAGTTGTCAAAAATGTGTGAAGTCTACCAATTCGCACTTGGCCAGCGCAGTGGACTGAGGCCTAAATCCCTCTCACGGTGAGAGGAGACCAGCAGTGGGACAATAAGGGGTTGACGACGACCGCTACACTTTTCCCACCTTTAAGCGGAATATAATGCTCCAGCCGTGAACCTCAAAATGCTGCTGGATGAATCGCAAAGGACAGCGCATAATATAGTACGGACGACGCGACGTGGACAGGGATTCCATCCATATGTGGTTGATATTCCTCCTCACCGCACTTCTCATTTCGCTTCATCCTTCATATTGCGAACAGCTAAGGAATGGAATTCCCTCCCCGCATCGCTGTTTCCCGATTCGTACA
>DWPV01003694.1:0-14760 GCA_018251915.1 Urbanus proteus proteus | reverse complement strand
GACGTTCCTTGTCATAGTAAAAAATCTTCAGGACATTGTTTCCAATAAGAATCCACTATTTTTTTATTCTGGCCGGCCCTTTCATTTTTGGGTACGAAATGAATGATGTCCTTTTCTTTTAAAAATTATAACTTATTTTCTTGTACTATCATTATCAGATAAAGCAAATACTTGTTAAAAGTACGCGCAAACTGACTTTGTATCGGCCGAAAGTTGAGTCGTTTTCTCAATGAAGAGGTATGCATATGCGCACATTACAGCGATTTAGTATCGGTCGATAAATGCATAAAACGACCAACTATCGGCCAATACAAAATCAGCAGTTTACGGGCACTCTAAATGCATACGTGCGTATAAAATCTGACACAGCAATATCCAACAAAAGGTAATGCAGAGACCTTACTGGAGCAAGTTACAAAAAAAAAAAAACACCCTTTAGAGGTACCCAACAGATTTATTCAAACAGTCAGCAAATATGCAACTAATTTGAACCAACCCTTGACCAGGGGAAGGCTGCACCTGTGACTGAATTTGTAATTTCGAGAACATCTGTCGGAAGGCGGGCTGACCGCTTCCGGCCGGGTGTTTCACGGGAGCGTTCACTGTAGCGAAATAAAAGTTGAAAATTGGATGAATATTTTCAAATATCTGAAACGGAGTGTATCATTTTTTTTCAAAATTGTCGCAGTTGTTGTCCAATAGACAACTATTGTTTACGTTAATTGAAAGAAAATTCTCAATTCTTATTAACAGTTTGAAAAAAACTGATACGCTTTGGCCGCTAACCAGTAGGTAACTTTCTCCAGCAATCCGTACTACAACAGCGTAATGGGTTAATACGCTTGATCCCCATTTATATCCCCGGGCATAACTCGTGCCCAGAACGGGATTTAATAAATGTTAGAGAGCTACATAAGAGACAGTTCATATAGACAAGTTATTGCAATCCGCCCATGATCGGTAATAGGTTGTTGTCGGCTACGGTCATCAACGAAAGGCGACAGTTGACCTGTTACCTTCCACAGTCATAAAGTAAATAAAGAAACTAAATCTAACTACAAGTATAAACAAACAAACCGCATTTATTAATCTAAGTGTAGTTCAATGATACTTGAGGTTTAGAACTTGAACGGTGCGTCTTATTTTGTTTGTGGTTTATGAATTACACATCTTAATAAGTAGGTATTACTTATTAATGCTATGTACTTATAGGGTTACGATTAACCGCAATCTTACCTTGTGAGATGTGGTTACGATGTAGAATGAGACGCCTTTGAGTCAAGATTTCCATTATTACAAATACATGTGGTCACTTAATAGTAAGTTATTATTATATTGAGTTCCATACCAGTTTTCCATAATTGTTGACGAAGTCGTAATATGGGTCCACTGTCCAAGGTTTTGAGTTAAAGTGTCAGTCAAATAGTTTGTTGTGAATCCTTAGCATCCACAATAAATTATAGTAAGTTCTTCTGTGGAAAGTTTTACAAATATATTTTTATAATGGAAACAGAAACCCTTATGTCATATTATGGCGTGACAACAGCAAGCGGACACGTCACCACATTGGTAATTTGGTTGTATGGTCAGTATTAATTAATTAAGGTTCAATATTAATTCGTTTACTATGTAACTGTAAATAGTCCAGTCTATTTAAACAGTATACAAAAGTGAGATATAAACATAGCAGCGGTACTTCCAGGTAAGTATTTTATAAGTGCATGGGCGACACTTAATAAATACTTATGTATGGGTTCTCATTCATATTTTCTATTTATTATTTCCAGTAGTCCGTAGTTCAATTTCATATCTTATCAGCAAACTATCATCGTTATCAAAACTGATTGATTAATTAAGTATCTACTCATTTATTAAATATTAAATAAATAAATTCACAGTTTGTATATTTGTTTCATTTCAACTCACTTGGTATTTCCATATAAAAGCTAAATTAAATATTTATATTTAAAAACATGAATATTTACAATTTGTACCTGAAGTTTTTTTTGATTATTAATTATTTTTTTATTTTTAATTACATTTGGTTAACACAAATAAACGCAGCCACAGGACGTTTCATTACCATTGAATTAATCACTTTTTTGATGCCTGTAAGATAAATCATTTTAAAACATTCGTCAACTTGAAGAAGTAGTACTTACATAAGTTTTTACATTTCATATTTTTTAAATATGTAGTTCACATAACCCACTTCTCATCATGTTCGAAAAAAATAAACATTACAATTTTAATATTGATGTAATTAAACCACAAATAAAATAATACCTAAACTTGTAAACCTTTAATTATAACAAAAATTCAATAAAAAAAAATTCTGTCTGTCTATTTGGCTGAGATAATCTTCTTAACAGCTGGATCGACTTTGACGGGACTTTCACTGGAAGTAGAAAGTCCGTTTTTGCTTTTTTGACGCGGGGAAAAACCGCAGGGATCAGCTAGTCTATGATATAATTTTAGCACAGTTTGCACCGGCACACGTCATGTTCCATGTGAATTATAAATAACGTGCATAGTCATACGTGTTGCATTTCTGTACACGAGTCAGGTCATTTAAACAACTATAAACATTGCATACGTTTAAACATGCATTCAAACATTCTTTAATATATCATTCTAGACCACCCATTTAGTAATATTAACACTCACCGTGTCTATACGGTGGCTTTTCTGCATCTTATACAGCGTTTCCCAAATTTAGAGTCGCGGGTTCGCAACCGGGCCACTGAATATAATAATTAATTTTCCGCTGATATACTTTTAATTCGATGTTGCTATCTCATTATAATAGCCCTTATAATTAACAGCTTGAATTATAATGATCAGCGTGAAAGTATGAATTATGTAACATAATAAACATATTATGTCCATAATAAACATATAATTATGTCTTCTCAGCACATAATGTGCTGAACAATAAATAGCGATACATCACTACGGAACATCCGATCTGTCATATACATACATTGTTTATCTTACCATTAACCTCAGTTTATATACAGTTTACGATGGATATACCTAGGGTTGCCAAAAATTGGATCATTGTGGTAATTTCCAAAATAAATCATAAACAATTATGCATAGTTAATAACACTAAGTTTTACCTACTATATGGAAATTCATAGTTTAAAGTTAGGTTAAAACTAAAATTTTGTACAGTATAAATATTAAGGCAGTTTTGTGTTTTACTACATTCAAAATTATATTTAACTGAATAACATATCGCGTTTCTTTAATATGATTACCTTAAGATATGTTTTCCAAAAGTATCTACCTTTTATTTAACTTAAACCCCACATATAGTCCAATAATACAACAATAATTTGTACCACACTAACAACCCTATAGGTGTCGTGCCGGCCACGCAAAACCAGCGGATACAGTCGCGGCGTCCACGTGTTGATCACTACACGGATGTAACACGTTACAGCGGAGATATCGTGACCACACTGCAACTGACCTCATCAACGGTACATCAAGTACATCTAAACATACGATACTCATCACTACGTCGACTAATTAGTTCGGTTGTTCATTAGCTATAAGCAAAACATGGCAAAGTAAGGACTGATTGTAGCCATAATAAATGTGAGTCATAATTTGCACTTAAGATGGAATTGAACTATTTTAAATATTTTTATTTATTTTTAAGGTGGTAGAACTTTTGTGGTTCGCCTCCGGCGGCCCCACCGCCACACCTATTTCTGCCTTATAATAGCAGTGTTCAGCACTGCTGTGTTCTGGTCTGAAGGGTGTGGTTAGGGAGATATAGTTATCCGAGGCGTTCCATCTCAGTCCTCAGGGGTACCAACGCATCTGTGGTCAACCTCAGGTAGGACCTTGATCTTATCTGGGGTTGCTTACAGATGTCCGTGGGCGGCAGTTGCCACTTACCATCAGGTGGACTGCATGCTCGTTTGCTACTTCGAACATAAAAAAAAAAATGAATACGAAGTATACTGTATGAAATGTCATGAAATTGATACCAGTGAACCAAATTTAGATATCTAATACTTATAGGTACAAAATTTCATAGCTCATAAATTAAAAAATACAAATGAAAACAAGCTCCACGTCCACACTGAATCCTATCTGAATTTGGTTAAAACTTTCAAACAATTTTTCGTAATTCTTCGTATGGATACGAAGGAATGAAAAACTTTCCAAGCAATTAACAAAAGTAAAATACAATAGATATCATCCATCCATATCATCCAAAATAATTATCAATAACATAGGTAAATAGCGTTACTTAATTGAATAAAGTGTGCATGTAGACTTAGTCATTTGTGTAGCTCAGGATTAAAGTTCAATTTAAAAAAAGATAGGTAAGCAACACTGACCAATACTACATACGTGATTTAGCGATTATACTAATGAATAGCTCTTTATTTAGCACCGCTGTGGTGGTTTTAACGAGTAATAGAATAATAAACAAGTATAATTGACGTGTTGAAATATTTCCATGACCAAGCCAATGCACAGGTCGTTTTCCTATAAACAATTATAAATGATTGGTCATTTGTATATACAATTAATTATTATCTGTATTATGTTGATAATGGAGAAAATCATTTAGCATAATATCTAGTAAACATGTCCGTAAGCGACACTATCGACAAAATTTGAGAATTAATCTTTATTATTTAAAAGAAATGTTAATTGAGAGGATAGAGAGATAATTGAGAGGTTAAGAAAATAATCTTGTTTTACTTATGGAAAACCAAAATACATAAAATACTTCTGATAAAATAAACATGCGACACTATATTTGTGAGACCTTACAGTTAACCTAGAAAAGCGAGTCATAAACATAACAACTTGTTATTAGTGTAAAATTACTTATAATTGAAGATAACGATCACTTATTACACCCGAGGAAGTAATGGAATAGTTATTTCTAATCATAAGAAATTGTTCCAATTCGTTCCAGATGGTGATGGTTTTGGATTCGATTTATGTAAAGAGCCTTGTTACATTCTCAATTCCTAACACTAAGAATCCTTTCGCGAGTGACAGACACATACCAAGACTATTACATAAACACCCAAACCCATACTAGAAAGCGGTTTAATATGTAGGTATTGAGACCGCACCGATACGCGACTCATCACGTGAACGAATGGAAAAATAAAATTGTTTTTCAGTTCAAATTCGGCCCAGAATCCAGATTAAAAGCTTAAACTTTTATCATCTGCCTAACGAGCACCATGTCAGAGTTAATCCTATTAACGAGTAAATAATGGGAAACGTTTTATTAATCTACTTTTGCATTAATAATATTATTGTCTGTTGATTGTGTATGTAAGGAAATAAGATGTTTCTACTTACTATAAATCTAAATTCATGTATTATATTTGGCTTGTCAGTAACACTACATTTCGTTATTCGTATTTACATGTATAAAAATAGATTATGTAATTGCCTTATGTAAATATGTATGACTTACACAGATTGTATGTTACGTACCTATAGTACTAACACGTGGACTGACGATCGAGCGGAACCTACTGCTGAATAATTTAAAAGACTATATAATTTTATTGATTAGAAAAAAAAAAACATTTTGTTTTAAGAGAACTATGACTTATGTAATGAACACGATTACTGTTTTTTTTATAAATTCATTACAAGATTTACAAGTAATGAATATCAGCAAAAAAATTAACGCGCCAACATAACGATAAAAACAAGATCATTATGGATTTGGTATTAAATTAAACTACGGTTATTTAAACCACATATATACCTACGAGGAGATTACTCTTTGCCCAATCCTTCAATCATATTGGTACGTTGTTCTAGAAAATAAATTTAATCTTGAATAAAGCAATTGTAGTATATAATTATACATATATCTCTTTTATATTTAACTAAGTAGAGTTTATATGAGATTCCAGCTTTATCTAGCTGCCTAAAGTAATAGAACTTCTAACACTATCTCTTAGTCTGAAATATTTGTCAATAGAAGGCTTTGTTAACCTGACTATCAAATAAAATTATCAAATAAATAATACATAACATGTACCTAGATATATTTATGAGTACCCGCAAACTGCAGACTTTGTATCGGTCAATAGTCGATATTAAGATTTCTTAATCAGTATGGAAAGGTTATGCACATATTGCAGCAATTTAGTATCTGCCGATAAATGTATACCTTTTCATACTGATTAAGAAAACGACCCAACTATCGACCGATACATCTGGTATTCGCGTACTCTTGTTGGAATCGAATATAACAATAAGCGCAGTTTATTCGCACAGATACCTACTTTACATATTTAAAGTGCACACTAATATCTGATGCATACATTTATTACCATTGTAAACAAAAGTTTTTAAGAAAAAACGTGCAAAGACGGCACTCGGTACAAGACAATGAAATAGGTAATTAAAACAGGTCAGAACAATGGACACTTATTAGCGCAGTTTGCGTTATGTGTCGTCTTGTGCAATTGAGGAAAGGATATGATGAGCTTGATGATAATCCATGTTATTAATGCTACAAATCGTGTTACAACTTCATCTGTTGAACTTAACACGCCCAGTTAAGCACAGAAAAATATTATTTCATCTGCCACGGACAGTGTGACACGCTTCATGTTAGTAAATTTTAAATAACCACAAAAGTTTAAATTACAAAAAAAAACAAGTATAAAATTTATTTTAGCTAATGCCTAATTAGTGGCTGCAAAAGTAGGTTTCCATATCATTATTAGAAATAAAAAGGAGAAAAAAAACTTGAAGGAAGTTGAAGTAACATATAAATTGTATTATACATAAGTAAAAAAATACATTTACACTAACATTAAATTAGCAATGCTCAAGTTTAGTGCATATTTACACATATCATAAAATAACAGACATCTTGAGTTATCCTCAACTCATCCATTGACGTCTTGGCTTCAGTAAACAGATTTTACGATTTGCATAATATATTGCGAGCGGACATATTTTTGCTACTAATAAAATGAATGTGCACGCTTAGGCATCCATAAAACGAGCATGTACATAAATCTTTCATTATTCCTAAATTTTTCAAAGTTATGAACGTAACAGAAATCAATTATCAATTGCTTTAATGGTGACGGGAAATATCGAAAACCTGCGCACTTGAGAGTATTAAAAACAAGATCTCAAGGATATCAGAAGTGTACCAGTTCGCACTTAGCCAACGCCCTAGACATGTCCTAATTCCCTCCCACCCGAGAGGAGACGCCGGGCACCAGCAGTGGGATAATGGTTTAGCGACGAAAACATACATAGAATCTACGTCCAATGCTTTATTCTTATTTATATAGCTTCACTAATCGACTGAAGCAAAAACAAGTTCCGAGATAAGAAACATAAAAAACGACGCAAAACCTTTTGATTTATTATTCAGTGAAGTTTTTCTCTAACATTTTTATTAAGAGTCGAATCCTTGGAAATTTCTTTAGAATTATTTTCTACGCAAAGCATAAACAATATAAACATACAATGAATTCTATTGATTCTGATCTGTGCTTATGGCATAATATGGATAATATTTAGCTATAGGTATTTGGTTGTTGTAATATACCTCACATCTATTTACCTATTAATGGATTAGAAATAGTGGTCATCCACTAAAACCTTGGCATTTATGAATATCGAAGATCAACATTAAGTATTAATAAATGGAGTAAAAAGATGAAAGCACCTTTTACACATCAAATCTATTGTATCACGAAATATTTTAAAAATAATATTTCAAAGGGCTCTGGAAAATTCTATCGCCTGTGTAGGAGGATTTATTATATGGAAACTTTTCTAAGAAGTAGGAATATCTTTTTGTATTTTTAGATAGCTATAAATCATACAAAGGTTGGATGACAGGGGTTGAATAATAGAGTTTTATAGAATTTTCTTAGACTAATTTGATCTTATCGTATAAAGGTAGTTTCACATTTCCACGGTCATTAAATCTTAAAATAGTAGGTTTTGTGTTTGCGTTTATACGATAAGACTGGCATTTAATTCAAATCAGTTTTACACGAAGCATACTAAATTGGTAGCAACGCTTTTATCGATTCGATGATGAAGTCGGAAGGCGGTGAAAACTACTCGCGAGACAGTCGTACCCAGTTTTTTTTTAAATTGTGAACCTTATGATAACTTACTATATAGTAAAGCCGAAAGGTAGTATTAGGACTATAACAATAGTAATCTAACGCACAAACCTATTTCACCCGGTGAAGGTGGTTATTTTCACAATAATAGCGTACCTAAATCTAACGCACAAAGCGTTTTTACCCTTTTAGTTTTATCTTTATATCGCAACATTTCAATGAAATATTGTAGCATAATGCCATGACATTACATCCACCCTTTACAACAACAAAGGCAATATACACATGTGGCATACAAGAGTCAAGGGTTAATCGCAAGGGTCCGGAAGCGAAACGACGGTGTGAATGGAGCCTTATTGTTATAACTGTTCACCGGTGCAAAGACCTCCGTGAAACGTGATTCACGACTGTCAAAACCGATCAGTAGATATATTTCAAATCGCAACTTAGAAATATGGGCGGTATCGTTCCATACTTTCTAATGGTCTATATTTTTTTTGCTTTTTCACTCTCTGAAATGAATATCGTTCGAAGCAAATCTTAATCTCAAATTAATTTCATAAGTTGTCTTTTTGCAGTTGTAGATAATGCGTTGTATTTTCGAAGTGAAATTAATAAATTAAGTGAGGTTTTTTTCATAATACGAACGGTCATATTTTTCGACAACGTGGCATTTATATGGATTCCTCTATTAATATCCATAAAAGTATTAATTTGATTGAAGATGGACAAAAATACAGGCAGTCGAGTGTTTAGACTACAACTAAGGCTAAACAGTTCAAATTCTTTCCTTGAGCTTGAACTGTCCTTGCAGTATCGGCCTTAAGGTGAAGACGCCACAGTTCCACACTAAAGCTACTGATTCTATACGACATGCGAACTACGGAACTACCAACATTTTAACAGCCAATTCTCACAAGTACCTGAATGAAAGACCCGGATTAAAGTAACACTTTAATACAGGAAACAATCCATCTCTCCACCAAATTTAGCATCATATGTTGAGTGGTTAACACGTTATTGAATTGCAAAATAAATTTAGCACTACGCACAGACAG
This sequence comes from Urbanus proteus proteus, assembly GCA_018251915.1. Classification (NCBI taxonomy): domain Eukaryota; kingdom Metazoa; phylum Arthropoda; class Insecta; order Lepidoptera; family Hesperiidae; genus Urbanus; species Urbanus proteus. Next base: position 5,591 of record DWPV01003694.1, on the reverse strand, counting down.
TTTTATCAAATTTTTTGGGCCATTGTGTAATAAGGAATCCAGAAAACAAAAAAAACAATTCAACCATCAAAACACCAGGAAGTTTTATAAATGATTCAAATAAAAAAGACGCTTTCTACACTCAAAGCCCCACAATAGGATTTTTGCCTGTGTACCATGGACATACAAACACAAAATCACAAATACCCAGACCCAGAACAACAATCTAAATTCGTCATTCATTTATCTGTCTGACCGGGAATCGAACCCGGGACCCTCTGCGCGTCAGACTGGTAGTAACCGCTCCGCCACTTGGGTCGGCAAATGATTACAAACCTAGAAAATACTAACCAACAAAACTACATATTTCCTAACAGAGACATAACAAAACTTTCATATTATGTGCAAAGGTATTTTTAGGTAGTAACGTAAAGATCATTAACCAACATTGTCCGAGTAAATTATTCAACTGACCACGGGATTCTAGCATGTTGACATGAAAACCTGATGAACTTGATTATCCTAAAACGTGCTCGTATATAGATAAGTGATCGTGATAAATGTTCATCGATATTAATCTATGTTAATGTATAAAGTAATAAATACATGAATTAACGCAGACATAAAGTAAACCTCAAAATTTGTTTATCTTTATTCTTCTGCTTCTCTATCAGACAAGCAAAATAATAAAGATTAACAAAAATAATAATGTCTTCTAAATTAAATTATCAGACAAATAATGAAAAGATAAAAATGAGAAACGAAATTTTAATTAAAACCAGATTTTAATGTTGTAAAATGTTGTACGGGTATATTACCTTTATAATATTAAGCGAAGGAGCAAGGCAGTTAGTCTGTAATTGGACCTGATAATTAAATTTCATTTATCTCTTAAAATATATCTTTGTAACGTGGCGGGTAAAATCTAACATGAGTACATAAATCCTGCATACCTACAGGAATTTCATACATACAGGAATAAGTAGGAAATACGGCCGTACGTATAATTGACGATCCATTGTGTTTGGAGTTTGGGTCATGAGCGCTCAACCATCAGAACACCACAATGCACAATCACTGTCTCTTATCGATAGATTACGTAAAACATGATTGTGACGCTGGCGTAAAATGATAAGAATACCTACCGGTATTTCTCTATTTGACGTAAATTTGGATGTCGATGTTTTAAACCATATTTATCAGTAATTATATACATAGGTATGACTTGAATGATACGATGATCAAACTTGATAAGGTTTTACTCGTATATAATACTAGATTTTGCCCGCGGCTTCGCACGCTTCTCTACTATACAATGGATGTTATTATAGGTACATATAAACCTTCCTCTTGAATTACTCTATTAATATTTAAAAAAAACCCACATCAAAGTCCCGCTGCTTGGACGGTAGCGATTGCGTAATAAAATGTATTTACCAAATCAGGAAATGAAATATTGACTTATCTGTTATGCTAAATACACGCGAGCGATGTTAATTACTAATAATTCGAATTCATCATTTCATACTACCTACATATAAAATTTATATCACTGAATTAAAATCCCAAAGCATTGCACCGTAATTTAGTCGGTAATATTTTTCTAACAACTTAGCTATGAAAAGGTTAAGCCGTAACGCTAAGTACTTGACTCCATTAAAACAATTTGTTACGGATTATATCACAAGAAGTTACGCTTGTAGCAATGCTTTAATAGCTATTAACATTTTAAAGAGACCAAGTAACTAAAACACATACAGCATTCCAGTTTAAAAATACCTATATTAATACATATACGCACTTTTCAGTAATTGACATTTATTTCGCGCAAAAAATATTTATAAAACATGCGGATGTTAAATGTTCCCGTTAACAAAATAACATCAGGAAGAATGAAATGCCTTTTATTAATTGTGTTTTGAACAAGGACTTTTTCAAAACCTTGAATTGTATTTTTGTATATGTGATTGTCTGTACCATCAAACCTTCAAAGCCTGATGCAATTCTACTTTTAAAAGTAGATACACTTATCTTTCATTTCATTAATAGCTCTTAATCTTAGACCAGTTTATCCAATTGTCTTTTATTGCAAAATTTATTTTATTTGTTAAGATCTTTCATTATTGCGTCACATTGTCGTGTGGGTTATCTGTATGGAAAATTGTATGGTCAATTTATATACTATAGCTCTATTGTGTTTAATTAACCTATCTGTAATAATTGACAGTGCTTATGTAGACGTATTGCGTTGCTACACTTGATGACTTTCAGTGAATCGTACCCACACTCAACTACAAATTAAATTAATGAATTATAATATATCATATCCATTATCTTGTTGAACAACACAAAACATATCGATCAATATTAACATATTAATTGTGATAGATAACTTTATCAGATCAACAAAAATTACATGCAATTGTAGCGATTACCCTGATTGATTGGAACGCTACTCTTTAACATGTGGAAGAGGAGGGATCACTCCCCTTAATCGCCACCACTTCTTCAGACATGTGCCGTAAACTGTCGTACTTTTACCATTGACGTTTGACTTGCGATTTTGTCGATACGCAAATTGATCGAATTTTGTCGATTAATGAAACGATGAACCTGATAAAAGCGACCGTTTTTTTCCTTTGTATCTTTTATTTAATTATTGTGCTTTCGCAGAAAATTTTAGATATTTACTCAAATAAAACGTACTTACGCTTGTATTGCTTTGGTCACGTTAGCATAATTTGCAAATATTCTTGGATAACTATATACTATATTGGTAAAAACCCATTAAAATCTGTTTGATGGAACGATTAGCGCTCTCGAATACATTTTTCCTGTTAAGCCGTTTTCGCTTTTGGTATCTGATAAGTATTAATACGTGCCGTGCCCATCTTACGTATCGTAAGTGAATGAATGATATCGTACTACAAAATCGAATGTTTTAATCCGCTCGTAACTAAACCAAACTAAACAAACTGCATTGGAGCGGTGCGGTAGAGTAGGTAAGATTCTGACCACATGCATCTAACTCAAAGCTAAGTATATCTCGTTCCATTTTAAGAATATAATGAAATATATTTATTTTGCAAGGTATTCCTCTTAATCATTCAAGTAGGAGTTTTCTATGTAGTCTTTTGATTACAAAAGTATGTATGAGTATATGAGTAGTATGAGTATACTCGTATATGGGTGAGACGGACTAGTTAGTTCCTATACGTTTAGTACGAGTTTGTTACGTTTTCTCGGTACGGCCTCAGTGTACATTTACACACGTTATTTCGGAGTAAAATTTTAATACCCAAGCGGTCTGCTAGGAGCGGTGTGCATGTGCATAGATGTATGTGCCCAAACGTAACCAAGGAACGTTTCACTTAACGTAATAAACTCGTAATAGTACTGGTGAGCTTTGTGCTCATTTCAAAAATACCTTGCCTTCATCAAGTAAGTCATCACTTAACCTATGCACGACAATAATAAAAATACCCTGCTACCCCAGATACCAGCACACATTACAAACCCTTCGAAAATTGCAATCGCGTGCTTTACTATCATACCGTTGCGTGCGTAATCTTTCCCTCCCATTCCTACCCCAAACTTTAATAGCGGCATACTTTAATATCGCTTTTACGTTTAAACTACTGATTTTGATGAAATTAAATACGTAGGTAATTTCCTCCCTTTTTGAAAAAATCTGGTTGAAAAGTGAAAAAAGACGTGTAACATAGTTATTTTTTATCAAGCAGCTAAATAGCAACGATCCCTTCAATTAAAATCCACCTGAAATAGAAGTACAGTTAGTATATATGAACGTACGTAGTTACATAACGTAGGGAAAGGTAAGAAATGTATGAAAGTACCGATATGAAATGTCATGCGTCACACATATCAGCGTTGATATTAGCTTTTGATATCGATAAGCCAGCGATAGCCCAGTGACTGATTGCCCGATTGACGGTACACGTTACAAATGTTAAAACATTACTTACCTAACGCAGTTGGTAAAAAAAAAATATTCCCGTTTACAATCTAAGAGCTAGGTGATATTATAAGATAGTATTGAAAGGGAACACCATATATGTATGTACTATGTATCTATATTGATATTTTTTACCGTGGACGCTATTTTGATATAGAGGGTAAGAACCTGTATATTAGCTGCATAGTACATTACCCTTATACTGTATATTACAACACATTTTATATTCAAATTGAATCGATAATAATTACAATAGCCAAATTATTAACATTATTTTATGTTATCATCATTCGACACAACACTACCCAATTAAAATATTATACAACGCTTTAATATAAGAAATATATATATCGCGTAATTATTATATCGTATAAACATCCTGCTCGCAAATTATGAAGGTTGTAGAATTTGTGGTTTGACTGTTTCCATCGTGTAGAAGCTATTTTTGGTATTCCGTGAATTCACGTGAGCATGAGGCTTTAGAAGTTAAAGCTTAACGGATGTACCCTTAAATCTTACAACGACACCTCACTGGGACGTCATGGTAACGTCACCAGCAAACTAACTAAACTAGTGATGCATGAAAATGTACGAAACTTAACTACTGGCAAAAGTTTCGATATTAAACATTCAGCTACATCTTTTTTGGCTATACAGCCATTCCTTTTCACTAAAATATGCATGTTTGGTTCTTACTTTCATTTGGAACAGTTTTGCTTAAAATTACCATTATTATCGTGTTTCTTTTTTAGTTTCGTTTCCTCTACAAAAATATAAGAAGCACTGGTAGACAAGTAAGTAACTTTTATTGCTTCTATGAAAAACCGCTTGCACACCGTAAGTATGCACCTTTTTTATACAATAAACTACTTTATATTTATAAAGACATAAATGAATATTAGTATATCGACAACACAATAAATTATTTAATTTGATTTATTGTCTATCATATTTATGTCATATAAGTAAATCCCTGAAGCACCGCTAAAGTAACAAGGAAAACTTAAAAAAAAACATGAGTACGCACTTTTAGTACCACAAAGATTGTCTATGAATAATTCATTCAACGTTGTTCGCTCAGGATAGCGATCACAAGCGCTTTTTTCCGACACAGACAAATATATTTCTATTAACAGGGTTCTTCCTGAATCTTCAACGTCTCCCGAGGGTCGCAGCCGCAGCAACCGTCAGCGTTGAACGTTAAAACCAAGTGCCATATTATAATGACACAAAATTTTGTGGTAATTCTAGTTAATTTTACAGGTAGCATGTTGAGAAAATATTAAGCTGTTACCACATCAGCAGCCTAAAACAACAAATGCTAAAATATTATCAGAAAAGTATAAAAAATATCTATACAAATAAATAAATTATTAGCTGAGATAATTTTCTAACCGACTGGACAGATTTTCACAGGACTTTCACTGGAAGATAGCTGAAGGTCCAAGGCGTAACAAAGGCTACTTTAATTTTTGAAAAATGCATAAGCGCGCGCTCCACGCGCATGCGGGCCCCCTCGCGGGAGAGAGGGATTTCAGTTATGTTTAAATATGTACCCTTTCTAGTTTTTAGGGTTCCATACCCAAAGGGTAAAAATGGAACCCTATTACTAAGCCTCCGCTGTCTGTCCGTCTGT
>DWPV01003693.1:0-14762 GCA_018251915.1 Urbanus proteus proteus | reverse complement strand
GTCGCGAGATTGACACGGCGATAAAACAAAATAAATGTATCCCACGGGAACCGCACATTTTCCCGGGATAAAGAGTAGCCTATATGTTATTCCAGACTATTGTCTATGTCTGCACCACAGGTCTGCACCAAATTTCATCCAGATCCATTCAGCCGTTCTTAAGTTATAGAGTGACTTTTTAGTAAGAATTTAACGAACTTTACTTGTTTGTTTCGTTTTTCAAATTAGTATTTTTGATGACTGATAAAATCCTCTTTTTTCCACGATTCGCAGATATTATAACTATTTCGATATAATATGTCATAGGTATACGAAAAATGTGCATAGGCAACATGCACATTACCTAAATATCCATTTCTGGCAAGTAGAACCGTGGGCTTGCTATACGTTCCTACTTAACATTGTCATTGCCTACTCACTATGTATTCAGCTATGACTTTATAAGCCTAGAAACAACTAGGTACGTGGTTCTAGAGTCCAACTATTCATGCTGCAAGTGGAGGCACTCCAATATGTGGAAGTAGGACCGTTATGTAAGAACATTGTTATTTAGGCTCGTGCAGAAAGTGTAGTGGGTATTGTGAATGCAAATGGCACATATTTCATATGGCTACCCGATGATATATGACCTCATATTCAAAGGCAGGCGGTAAAGAAAACGTAAAAAACTTAATTTGCATTTTGCCACATAAAGATTTATAAGATTTTATCATAAACTTTTCGTATAAGGTACCCACGATATATCTAACTTAGAAATACCTCCAAAAAATTCTGAATCTACTAATTAGGATACATAATTTTGATGAGCATCCGGAGATAAATAGGTAATAATTTTAAAATTACCTTCTTAATTACGTTCGTAAACAGTTCCTACGTACCTATTATGTACTTTCGTATATTTAACAGGTACTTACATATCAGATATCTATTTAAGTACATTCAGCGGAAATACAATAGTACAAACAGGTGCATTCTATATACCTACATACAAGATGAATGGTTAGTTTCCTATAGTAGTGTTACAAAGAGAGAGCGAAACCTCCCGGTTATGGTAGTGATTTTAAATAGAGGCATTGTAATTGAAACTGAAATAATGTTCGGTGTCAACATTCTGTGTAAAGGGGACATTATGAGAAACTAGGCATCGTGTAGCTACACTATTGAAGTGCATTCTCTGGCAAAAACGTGTGAGCGAATTATGTTACAGAACAAATCGCATAATTAACGCTAGATTCAAGGTAACTGGTAATTTAGTCAGTCCTACTTATGTTATACCCGAAGTTAACGCTTAAATACGTACAAGTTTCAAAATAATCTGTGACTAACTAATCCATTCTTATGTAGATGAGATCACTACAAATGATTTTGTACGTAGGTACCTTCACGACATTAGGTACTAGCTACTAGAATGCACCAGATAGCTACTTCTTGATATATTTAAAAAATATTTGAATTTTCATACTGATACAAAAGACAGTCAAAGTCACAGTTCACAGCTTATTATTTAACTTATGTTACTAAAAATTTAAGTTCACAACTTTTATTAAATGGTGCTGTAAATTCATTCATTTATACAAAAATATTACTAAATCTCGATGGCTTGTAAACTGAATTTAACTTATAACTTTTTCTGATCTTGAAACAAAGTAGGTGCCTTTATAATATAGTAGTTAGGTACCTATAGAAGTTACGATCTAAATGCGTATAAGATACTATTGAGTTCAATCTATGCACATAACATGCCTACCTTGAAGAAATCAATGAAGGTTGGACAACTCATGAATTTTTAATAATCGTTTTAAAGTTGCAATGGATACAAATAACTTGTAGAATTCTATATACTTAGGCACAGAACTAGCTGTTGCCCTCAACTTCGTACCCGCAGACTATAATAAAAATAATATAAACATTAAAACCATTAGGGGTAGAATTAAAAAAATCGTAAAGGATGTCAGCATCATAAAATGAATCTATCGTCTTATCTTTACTAATTTAGGCTCTGCGAATATCAGTCAGAAGACTCAGAAGTGAGTATCACTTTGCTTTTTGATACAAATAATAAGAATATAACTCTATAGGTACTTTACAATTATATTTTTGACATATTAGAGTAAAGATTTAAAATATCTATAAAAGGTAGGTAAAAATCCAACCATTCACGTCTACGTTTGCAAGTAGGGAGAAGGTGCATACATTGAGTCGCAACGCGTTTATTATTTTTAAACCTGACGCCCTAAACGGACCACCTGACGAATAAAAATATAAACGGAATGTCATTCCTTGCGGGAGTCACTGTTTGGTCGCGGCGCACGCGTCGATTTATAAAATAAACTCCGTATGCCATTGTCGAAACATGAACATTAATAATAAAACATGTAGTGTGGATAGTCAAGAACAAAAGCGTTCGCAGTAGCCCGTGGCTATCAGACGAAGTTTATTGTCCACATTGTTGTAATCGTATGTTTACAGAACGAGTCACTAGTAGGTATATAATTTTTCTTGGTTAACCACATGAGACATCACAAGACGTTAACCGACTGACATAACTAATGCTTCACGTATGTCTGGCATGTGTACCTAACTACCTAGTAGCTTGGGTATTCGTTATTATTCCATCCTAGTTACCTACTCGTTAAAGTATTAGTATGGTTAATAAACTGCGAACCTTCAAGGTTGGAGACAGACTCTTCAATATAAAAAATCATGCCCTCATTGCCTTGCAACATTTTGTGCGTTCCCATTCTTATTATTATACCTAATTGTATCTCAATAGACAAAGTTATCTAGGCACGAGAATTTAATGGGACTATAAACTGAAAAACGAGGTCAGGCATAATAAACTGGAATCGTTGACCGCCCTACTAACACCCGACTAACGAATGCCACCTCTGCAGCAGCACATCTATCTGCTGAAGTAGGAACAATTAATTGGTATGCGCCCGCCGGCTTACATTTCAAATAACAATTGCTGTTCAGTCACAAACAAAACTAGACAGTAGTGTTTATTTTTATTAGTCCATCATACTGAAGTATAAACGGGAAAACAACTCAGAAAAGACTGCAGTTTGTAGGAGACAAATCAATTATTTAATGTTTTTTCGTATTCTGATGTCGATACCTATCCTTAAGATTATTTTCAGATGTGGTGTCAATATTGCAGAGCTATGTGGTGTCGATGTTGAAGAGCACCACTCTCACTTTTCACGTACATTTTGGATATACTTAGTAGAAGGCGACTAAAGGACAAAAACCAGCATTTGGGCAGAAGTGTGATCCTTTGAGGCCTTTTTCCTTTTGATCCTTTTTTATTAGCCAAAACTATTAGCAGAGGCCTATTTCCAGCAGCTGACTTCAATAGGCTCATAGTTGGATTGGATCTATATCTTGCATCTACATTAAAAATCACTATAGGTATACTGATATTACCGCAACCCGCAATTGGTGAAAACTGATATTAACAGTGTTATTTCTTAGTAGCTGATCCCCGTAGTTTTACCCACGTTAAAGAAGCTAAAAGGTATACATATTTAAACATACTAATTAAATGATGCCCGACCTACCGCGACAGCGGCCGCATAGGCGTGGAACACGCGCTAATACTTTTTCCAAAAGTTAAAGTAACCCAAGTTACGCCTTAGAACTTTAGCTATCTTCCAATGAAAGTACTATCAAAATCGGTTCAGCGGTTTAGAAAATTGCCTCTAACAAACAGACAGACATTTTTTTCTAATTGAATTTTTGTTTTAGGTAACGTTACATGAATTTAGTAAATAGTTGTAATATTAACATTACAAACAGACACTTCAATTTTATTTATTTGTATAGATTCATAACCGTATCCATTTGTCGCATATTACATAATGTCACAAATTATTTTCAAATAACAGTTTGGTGTCAGTGAATATGGACACGCATAACTGATTATCCATTTTTCTTGTTATATAATTATTTAAACTTGTTTCCTACCTTGTTTTAACCAAATAAATGTCTGTTCAAATATGGCATATTATATCATTTTCGAAGGTATTATCTTTAAAAGGAGCTCGCTTTCTAAGCTAAAGCTTCAAAAATCTAGGTGCAAAACAAATTAGGTATTATTGGTTAGGTAAGATTCGCCTAGGTGAAAGCTAAATCAGATCACTTCCTAACTTAACTGTTTTTTGTTAGGTGATACCTATGAGGTAAGCACACACTATAAAGAAATCCTGTTACCTAACTGAAATGTTTAATTAAATTTATTCCTAATGGCATTTTAGTATTTACTCATCAATACTAATTTACAATGATAATTAGAATGTTTTACGAATTGTTGCGTAATTTTATAGATATATATGTAGATAGATAATGGATATAACATTAACGTTTGTAATAATAAATTGTAATATGACTGAATAATAAATCGAAAAAATATATTACTATAATAGTATACTTTTATTTCATAAAATGGGTACCAATAAATACCAAGGGATAATCAAAAAAGATTAACTACAAGGTTGACTAGTATTTACAATTTGTTATCTAGCAACATGTATGTATATATTGTATTTTTCGTTTAATATTATCTTTCCGTAGTTATGTAGTGATAACTCCAACATGTACCTACTAGTGTTATGTATGTTTGTTAAGCAATTTGTAAAATATTTTTTAAATATTATAATATACGCGGCACTGGTACCTACACCAATGTACCTACCAATGTAATGTTCGTTTGCAATTTAAGGTACGAGAAAAGTATCTATCAGTCTACTTTGGCGTTATATTTATCTGGCTTAGCCTTCACTTGACGTAACTGATTGGCATGAAGGATTGGGCACAGCGAACTCCAAAAAACATGCAAGTGCCGACTGTCGCGTTGCATTAGTATGCCAACAGGCCAGCATGAATAGTAACCACAGAAAACCTAAATTGCATCACGAACGCAACATGAATTCAATGTGAAACGAAACGATTTCCCAACCAAACAATTATTGTTTGTCTATAACCATTAATCTATCGTGAGTTTCCTATTTTTTACACAGTGTTATTATTGTGCCTTTTTATTAAGTTTTGTAATATTTAATAGATTTGGCGTGCTTATTTCTCATTTATCTTCGATAGCCATGTAATTCGCTTCCTTTAATTTAATTACATTTCATTTAGTAGGTTTGAATACGTGGGAATTGAAGATAATTTTAACATTGTTAACGTAGGTACATCATCGTACTAGTTTATAGAATTCTGTGAAGAAGACCGTCATGTTGAGCTATTGTCAGTCAAGCTTATCAGTTGGCCACAAATCTATTGTTACCTTTTTACATATACACATACTCGTATGTATTTACTACTATTTAATTACATATGCCTATGTCTTTATTTTTTTGATATGCTCTACGGATTTGGATACAAACATCAGGTGTCGCTCGACTCGTTTCAATTGTCATAGTCACAAACGTTCCTACATACATACCTACACTCTTACATACACTTGAAAATCACTACCTACTTTCTGAGGCACTTGGTTAAAAAGATGAAACAAATACAGCATGCACGGCTAGTGGCATAACAATAAATAAAAAAGATAATCTCAGAAACTGCAATAACCAATACCCACATAGTACTGCAGTCACCTCCGTGCCAAGTTCTTTGAACCCTCAGATAAGGAACGTTTATTTTATTGCACATCTCTGTTTGAAAATATTCTCTTTGTAATGAAATCTACATGAAAATAACAACAACATGTAGTAGGAGTATTAAAGGGAACATCCAGTGATATTCGGAAAATAACCCGTTAAGCTGGACTAATGTCCAACAATTAATTTAGTTTACTTAGAAGACAAATCACATGTACCATGTAAATATATTATTTACTTAGCGATTTAGAGCCGAATTATTTCACTTCACTCTCAAAATACAGGTGCCTGATTATATTTTCAAATATATATACCTACAGAGTTACAGACTAGCAAGACTTAAAAAATACAAAAAGATTTTTCTTATCATAAAACTCCAGCTAAGCAAATCCCATTAACTACCCACATATTTGTTTAAGTCTAAGATATAAAACAGACTATTTTTATCTTAGCATATACCTTTACGTAAACGTGTCTATTTCTATGGATCTTAAGCATTTCAAGGATGCAGTATTTTAATGGATGAATTTGCCATGTAGATATCTATGTAATTAATATTTTACTTATGACTCCAGGTATGTTATTGAGCTCCGTAACAGTATCCGTAACTACCGGATATTCGAATTAAAAAACTATCCGAGACCTCGATATAAAAGTTTCGAATAATTTTGGATAGGGGAGGAGTTCTATAATATAATGTAATAATGACAGATTTTCACCCGGCCAAGCCTATACAGTAACCGTGTACGCAAATAAAGTACATTATTACTTCACCGTTCTTTATTTTTTTACTATTCCTTTAAAAATATGTATTCTTAACCGAAACTTTCCGAAACTATCGAATAATCTGAAATAATTTCATATCCGTAACCGAATCCGAAACCGATATAATTTTTTTCAGTATCCCTATCCAGATCCGATTTTTTTATCCATAACATCCCTGGTTGACTCCTAAGTGCTCTATAAAAAATATCCAATATACCTACTTGATATTAATTATTATTATCAAGGCGGCTGATTTTAGTTCCTGGAAATACTCATTTGTATAAATAAATATTATACTTTGTGAATGTTCTTATCATACTCCCACTTTATCTACGTTATAACTACGATGTAATGTACTTTATGTTTGATAACAATGTTATCTGCAGCCAAATTTCTGCGTAGCCATATCGTTAACATTACATTTCCACTGAGAACTAAGAAATAATTACAAATTACAATGCAAACATAAACTAGCACATGTATTAAGTTTCTCCTAAAAAGTAGGTATACATTTATTACATCCTTTCGTGTGAAATAACTAAATTACAATTCATGGTTAAATGCATTACCATTACATGAACTTTTAATTCGCTGCATTACAGTTAAAAACTTTTATGAGGAGTAATTTGGCGCATCCACAAACCACAATCGAAAGACAACATCATCATTTGATATACACAGACATTACGTACAATAAATCGTATTTCAAAATAAATTTAATGTGTGTCTGTTATGGTGAGAATTTTTCAAAAGTAAAATATTAACTGAAAATTGCAAAATTATATTTTAGTGTTTCGAAATCGTTGATTTGACGCGATAGAATTAAATATAGAATTTAAATTAAAGATTAGAGAATTAAATTATGGAGAATCCATGGAGATGGAGAGGTATCTTGAAATCCGTCTACTCTTTTATAAGTGATTACATTTTTAGCTTATGTTGCATTAATTGAAGCGCGGGTGAAACCGCGAGTCTGAGCTAGTTAGAAATAAAAGAACAAGTTCTCGAAGATCTTCATAAGGAAATACAAGTCTTAGAATCAGTACATATCTACATCTAGAATATTATACATACATTAGCGCTTGTGTTTGTGGTTTTTATTGAGTAAGTCTCAGATAATCGCTAGTAGAATGTAGGTGTGTACGACTGTAATCTTCATAATTATGATATAACAGTGGTTATCGTTGAATCCAAAGAAATCGTACACATATCCTGATGCTAATGTATTTTTGCTTGCAAATTTTAATCTGTTGCATTGCTTAAAATATCTTTCGGCAATAGCAAAACTCAGTACATTAACCCATGCGTCATAGCATCATTAGTTAATTTTTAAATGGGAGTTAAAAATGATGAGTGTGAGAAAGGAATCGTAAATATAACGGACTTGCCCTGGTTCTTAACATATATTATTTTCATACTACTTACGAGAAATATTAATACATTTTGAAATAATATTTCATTATTCATAGGGGTTATTCATATGATCTGATTAGGTATATTACAAAAAATATATCTCGACATGGGGTTCACTTCATGACATATCTAGTTGAGATATCTAAGATAAATAAAGAACGATTTATTTAAAAAAAAGTGACGTCACTTTGTGTGTAAGTCACGCAAATGTGCAATATGGAAACTTAACTTGTACCTAACAGAAGTGTTATAATATTCTGGTAGCGATGCCTTTAAAAGGTAGGGTAAGGAAAACATATTTATCCGACCTATTTCAAATTAGTTTTCATTTCAGTAATGTAGGGTTATCTAAGTGCTTATCTAGGGTTGATGACCGATGCCTATGGTTGACAGTACCCACCCTCAAATGTTTCATGCTCGTTTGCTTTTTCTATAAACTATAAAAAACATAATCATATGCAAACAATATTTCCATATTGGGGTGTGATGTTGGAACTGGTGTGCTGTGAGTCATCGACACCAAACATTGATTTTGTCGCGTGATATCTCCACACAGACCGGCGCTTCCTTCCTCCCGTTGGGGCGCATATCGATTTTAAAATAATACTACTTTCCTGCACTAGGCCACTGACACACTTGCTATTGAAACGATAATATCATCAGACTAATTTAGGGAATAACGAATGAAACCTCCATGTAAAAAGGTTTGATTCACAGTGAGCAGTAATTTCGGTAAAATGATACGTTCCTAGAATTTGAAAGTGGTTCTCAATAGTGATAATTCGAAATTCATATCACTTATTCATGTATGACACGTCCTGACTCAGTCATCAGGTGTCGGCGATACTTGTGAACCTGTCTGTTATTCGTTAGAAGAACCCATGGTTATAGATACATGGTTTCCATAGGATATACATGGAAACCTTACTTGTATGTTTTCCATGGTTCTGTACTCATGGAAATCATACACTAGAACTAACAAACTTGGAAGGCGTCTCAACCACACCATTTTTGCCTAAAAATAACACTTAAGCGCTGCTGCACTTACTGTAGTATGAATGGTATGGTAAGGCACATTGAATCTAGCTAACCTCATGTAGAACTATTGTCCTATCTGTAGGTGGCAGTTACCACTTACCACCGAAAGAAATTGTATGCTCATTTGCTACTTTTACATTATAATAGACTTACGATTATGTACTGCGTAGGTGGCTACAGTTACCTACCTATTATATAACAAATTAAAAATTTACTTATCATTAAGCAAATAATATATGCCGGTTGAACAGCTACAAGAATTTCAATTTCATGTTTATTTTTACAAATGAAGCCGGCGACAATGAATTCAAAACCAGTTTTTACTCCATAGTGATTATAGAATACCAGTCTTTAACTTGGATGTCGCTCTAAGGTTAACATAAACTGTTTTATAGTTGCTACTGTTTTATTGTCAGTAACGTGTGAATGTACATGACTCATTATTGATGCTTTAACGCCTTTTATATTTGCAGGAAACCTCTAAAGGTTTGTCACGCACAGTGACTAATATTTACCTACGTCAGTTTCACGTCATATTACAAAAATTATTCATAGAATAAAGAATAAAAAAATAATATGATATTTCAATGTTCTTTGCACTTCCTGATTCGGATTAATTTTATAACCTTGATATCCTGTACCCGTGTAAAATAATATTTCGTTCGCATCGTTAAATACATATTTTCAATCGATGCGGAATATGTTGTATATTCCATCCAACAACTATAACTAAAATCGGTCCAGCCATTTAGAAGATTACCTCAGACAGATAGGCAGACATCTTTTTTTAATTGCATTTTTGTTATAGGTATCGTGTATACTTTCATATGCATTGAGAAAAAATACATTTTGAAATCACAAACAGACACTTCAATTTTATTTACATATTTGTTATAAATTGTATATGTAAAGATATGTATGTAAGTAGCAAACGAGGTTGAAGTTCACGGTACATGGTACCTGCACCCCATGGACCACTACAATCATCTATCTCCACATAGGATTACCTGATAATTGTCCTTAGGTTGGTCAACTTATGCACGTAATAAAGTCTAACTCTCAGATCATATGCACATGTTTACAATTGATGAGTTAATAGCTTGATTGACAAATGTCACTTACACATTAACTGGTACATCGTAGATTATCTACTTATTGTTAATAAGAATGAGTAATATCCGCGTTTCCGAACACAGGAAGTAGAATACCTACGTTAATGACGTAAACTTAAAAGTGGTTCACACCTTGTCACCGATGAATGGACTCATTCTATCAATAAATCACTTTGAGTAGGTACCTATTCAACCATATGATTGTGATTAAACGGCTAATGTATTGATACGGGAGATCAAGTTGTTGCAGGTATTATAAAATAGACTACGAAGAACTATGTACAGCTAAGCTGCTAAATGTTATAATTTATTGGGCACTTATTATGGAGTCGTGACTTTTGAGGGCTCTATCTATGATCCATGGTTCCGTTTATTATCTCAGATAAATTTATTTATCTGAGTTTATTATATCGTAATGTTTCAACGTTATACAAAAAAACAATGTTTACTGTTTATGAAAATCTGTTTACAATCTAACACGCGAAAGATCATTCTAGCTATAGAGCCAGTTGTATTCGTAATAAAAAATAATAAATATGGCGGAAAAGGCGGATGATGAGGAAGATAAATGGAGGTGTTAGTATTAAAAACTATTTAGCTAAATTTAAATTATTTATTGGAAATACCGCATTAAATTAAATAGTATGTCCCTCAAATTATTATCTAACAACTCAACGTTCTAGTTTAATAATATTCTAACGTTATTCGCTATCGTAATAGGTAACTTTTATTGAAAGAAATGCTTTCATAATAGGTACTGTATCGATTATATGATATTTTTATACATTTCCTTCCGTAGAAAATAAATCTATTTTCTTTTATTACTATTTTTTTTAATTACTGCAGACATAAAATGTTCAAATCAACATAAGTTACATTATGCACTGAGTACTGAATAAATTAAAATTGGATTGATTAAGCAATAATTTATATTAAATAATTTTAATTTGAAAATTTTCAATGCAATAAAAACATTTTTGGTCATGAAAAATTATACCTACAATGCATCCATCTACAATGATAAAAATATGTCTATTAAAAAGAAAATCGTTAAACAAAACTCAACTGTTTTGTCTCTATGTCTATCTATAAATAAAATGTATGTAATAGTAGTAGCTAATAAGTAGATGTCATTATAACTAAATAGTTATATATAATATAAATAGTTGAATATTTCTAACATAAAAATTTATGTTAGAAATATTCAAACAAAGCATCTTTATTTAGCTCTTAGCTACGTTTGTTTCGATGTTTTTAGTCCGTAAAGTAAAACAAAATGAAGTCATGCGGGTATCCTACTGGTTTGGCGGGTGTTGATTGTTTCTTGTTAGGGTTGGGGTTTAAAAATAAGATATTGACTGGCTTACAATTGCAATACGCTTAATGCAGTTTAAAATAAAACAGTTGCATGATGTATCCATAACTTGATATACTCTGGTATACGAGGGGTTCGTATATTACATCGAAGGTGATAAATCCGGCGGCACCACCGCCACACCCATTAAAAATGATATTAATATCGTATATAAAAATTAGGTATCGTAAATTTGGGTTAATGCGCAATTAACTGCTCGCATAATTATTGACTTTAAATTAATTAATGTGAAGAATATAATTATAATCCATTATGTTGCTTACGTAAAAATATTGTTATTTCGTGTGAATCTTCAATTATCTCATGAGGTAAGCAAATGAAAGTGATTCTGAAGTAAATTGACTCCCGTAAAATGGAGCGGCACCCATTCAATATCTACTCCCACGATCCCACTCGTCACAATAATGTACTAATAAATTACTTCTATTATGTTTTCGAATAATTAATTGCCGGAACTTTCACTAATGTATTGCGAAATGGCGTGTATTATAACTAATTAATACGCTTCTCTTATCATATTTTGAGTCCTCCAAAATATTTTCGTATCTATGTTATAACTTCGTTTCCGAATAATCCGAGTAGGTATATAAAACCTTAACGTTACAAAATTGCAAACACTAATACTTACATATCTACATCGTTAAAACATTAAATTGATGTTCAATAAAATATAATTGTCTTTTCTGGGGTAGGTGGAACTTCAAGGCAAGCAATATGCCATATTCATACCTGCCTCTGCGTACAAGACCAAATTGAATCAACTAAACTTGCCTACTTCTCAATCTAGACTAAAGAAAACAGCTGCCAGTTCATCTATTGATTTATCTACTAAAATTATCTTGTATTTACCTAGATATCTGAACTCGTAAATAAGTGCGCGTTACCTGTTTGTTGTAAGAAATGTTTTAAAATAATCTTTGATCATTTACTTCTTTAAAGAACAATATCTATAATTAAGAAGGAAGGTATAATAAAATATTAAACGAATTAAAAAACTTACTTGTTGAAGGTCTCCTCATATTGTTTTATTTCCTTCCTGGAGAACTCGTGAAATTCCGTGAACACGTTCACGAATTTATATTTCGGCTTCACCTCGAGCCCCTCTTCCAGTTTCTCGTTTATCTGCTGCCTCCTGGAGAGGATTCCGCTGAGTTCATCTGTGGCTGACATTATGTAAATTTACGCGCCAAAGGAGAAGTTGTTATGCGTTTCTTTAACGAGAGGAGAACTAAGACGCGTGGAGCGTGCTCGCGCGGCTTTAGGAACACTGGTAGTGTGGCGGACTGGCGTGGCCGGGTGCCGGCGACCACTATTCACACCGCGCGGCCCGCGCGCGCTCCCTCGCAGTATCGTAATCACGTCGCGGGGGACGGAGGATCGACGCGAGTTTGTGCCGCGCACGCTTTGACTCTTCATTATTTATCTCATCTTGCCGCATTCGAGATCCCTTCAAAATAAACCTCGACAAACAAATGATGCTCCGATGCATAACTGGGAACCAATTAACTACGTGAACACTATGTACATTCTCAATCAGGAAACAATATGCTGATAACATTTAGTTGATACCGAATATTTAAATGTGTAAAATCGTTCATCAAAAACATTAATGAAATACAGGAAATGACTACGGAACTATGCATGTATATTGAGTTCTTGACACGCACCTGTTTTGCACCAAATAGCTACTTACATATTACTTACATTACATTATATACCATACCATAGCCACATACCTAAATTCTCAGTAACCATTAAAAAAAATTGTTCGTGACGTATAATTTATTAAAGTTACGATAGTCTTAAGTGGAAATTTAAAATGAGCCCAGTAATTAATCCAGCACAGCTAATTATTATGAAAAACGTCGTGTCGCTTTTACAGACTTCAAGTCTCGTTTATTGAATTTAGCTCTTATAAGTAGTAGTTCAACTTACGTTAAATTAATGTGAACACGCTGATGCTCTACCATCATTTTTTAAGTACTTGTAGGTCTTGTGACGCACAAACTGCATACAAAATACATCAACATTATTATACGCATTAGGATAATCAGAAAGCACGTAAAGAATGGTTGTCCAAAAGCAGTGGCTTAGTTAAAGTCGCTAACTAAAAAATCTGACCGTATGTAAAGGACTCAGTCCAGAATAGATAGTCTCTGAAAGCCAGTGAAAAACAAAAAAAGGTTAATCTTTTTTGAAGGTTTGTAGTATGGGGTAACTCCTGTACCCTTAATGTTATCGAAGTAGAAAACGAGCATGCCGCCACGAAATGGACATCTTAATCAACCCCAGATAACTCATCAGAGGCTGGTCACATACCAATACGTTGCTAGCCCCTGAGGACGCAGTTGGAATTCCTCTGACAAATGTGTCTCCCTTACAACTCTTCAAACCAAAACACAATGTTTAATGTTCGCTGGGAATGTAGATTAAGAAAGTAATCTGCTTTGTTTTCCCATCTTAATAGGCCGTTAAACGCCTGTGAAAGGTTCTTTGAGAACACCTATTACGTACATTTAACCCCAGGATTAAACACGTGACCTCATTCACAATAGCAAGGTAAGCCTATTAGTGTAAATGATGTTAAAAGAAAACAGGCGTAATACGTATGTATGTAGATACTATAAACGGCTGCGGTTTCTTCGTCGAATCTTCGGCTTCAGTCAAAAAGAGCCGAAGTTTTGGCCGAAGCCGAAGGTTATTAGCAAGCACTGAAAAAAAAAAACTGTCACGAATACGCAAGATTGCGATGGATATGGCAAAGCGCAAAACCCACGAACACTTGTTCATATTTTTCAAAAAGTTATTATTATTGATAAGTTGCAATGTGTTTTTTATTAGCTTTAGTACTTAGATGTTAATATAAAATCAACATTAAGGTCATTAATGTTTAATTCAAAAGTTTTGTAAATAGTTACAATGTTCAAATTTAGCCAATCTGGAACTGAAAAGAAGACGTACCTATACGTCACTCTTTTTTGGCCTACCTGAAGTCCGAAAAGTCGTCTTATTATTAATTGACTTCAATTTAAATAAATTCAGTTACCTATACAAAATGATTACATATATTTTACTCCACCCTACCCCCAGTTCTTAACACATTATTACGCTCGGACACATTATGCTTCAGATAAACTCGGTTAAAAAATTAAATTGTAAGTAAATGATCAGTGGCGGAGTTACCATTAGACTAGGCCACTAGGGTGAGTAGGCTGGAGTCTAGAGGGGCAAATTCAGGGGGCGGCAAAACTATCTTGGACGGTCCTTTTGCCAATTTTCTTTGCTAACTTTGCGAATAAATTTCAATTCCCAAGGTAGTGGCCAATGATGTAAAAAAATAAAAATATAAACAATATTGGGAAGATAATAATTTATATTTAAATCACAACATAAAACGAAGTTTTATTTAACAATCATGACGGTAAAGAATGTGCGATAATTATATAATGA
>DWPV01003692.1:0-14762 GCA_018251915.1 Urbanus proteus proteus | reverse complement strand
TAAGCACTGCTGTGTTCTGGTCTGAAGGGTGTGGTTAGGGAGATATACTTATCCGAGGCGTTCCAGCTCAGTCCTCACAACCTCAACCTCAGGTAAGTGATCTTATCTGGGGTTGATTACAGATGTCCATGGGCGGCAGTGGCCACTTACCATCAGGTGGACTGCATGCTCATTTGTTACTTCCATAATATAAAAAATGTGAAATCTGTGACATGCATCGTAAAAATAAACCACACGGTGTCGCCCGGTGTTGTGTGTGTTGCATTTGTATTTCAAGCCAAAGATTATGTATTAATCTAAGAATCATGTCAGAGATTTTCTTTATTAAGTTTACTATATGATGACATCTTATTTTGCCTATTTTGTTATTAAGTTCTTTTGTTTATTATTAGGAGAAATAAATGGCAATGCAATGACACCATCTTCCCGAGTATCAGCTATAAACATAGTTGGTGATCTCCTTCGGAAAGTAGGGGTAAGTCATTTTCACATAGCTAAATTAAAATTTAGTGTAATACTAGTTCTCACATTGGCAATAGTAGTTTTATTGGGTTGTAATTGGCTAGAATGCTTTGATTTTTAATGTTCTGTAGTAAATGGTTACAACATTAAATTTTTAAGCTTGATAAAAGCAATTCTCCTGATGTTAAGTAGGTACAATGCTTTGTATACAATTTTCCATGATACTTTAGTGTACCAATCATACTTATTCCTTGCACAGCTGCCCTTATTTCACTGCTAGGGATGTCACAATACAACTTGATTCACATTTCATCATGGTTTTAGATTATGGTAAAAGCACTAATGTTAGACGGTGGCACTACACCAAAAGTTGACACTTTTAATACACTAGTTACAAGTCATACCTGCAAAACATTATAAAGCGGATTGACTGAACACTACGCTTTTGCAGTCTATAAATATATAAATTAAAGGTGCCAACAGAATAGAAAAGAAACATAATATTCAATCACCCTTTTTATATTATTCAAAATTTGCAATACCCATAATTAATAAGAATTAATTCTTGCAAAAAATAAAATGCTTTGAAATTCCTTAAGGTTGTTGTCAAGGAGGCTGCAAAGACTCAGGTAAATTACATAGTTTTTATCATTTACTTTTTCTGCATTGCATAAATACAGTGTCAACTGTTAGTGTAGTGTTTTAATATTTATTATGGTAATAAAATTCTTAGAATATATGCAAAAATATGTGTCCATTTTGATATAACAATTATTGCCCAAATTTTTTACCGATATTTGTAGAGATTGATCTATTTCCCATTTTTGTACCATACTTCTAACATTAGTATTTTCACCTTAAAAATAATTGTACACACCATACTATGCTTTATAATTCTTAAATTGACAACAGTTTAGAAATAAGATTTTTTTGCATACATATTTATTGTTTAGTATAATAATAGTTAAACCTTAGAGAGTAATCAGTATTTTATTATTTCTCATAATATTGTTATTTATGTGTATTATTTTATTATTGATTGTTACAATATTATTTTAATCAATTTACTATTAAAGTCTTGCATATTAATAAATGTACATGATATTTATTTATATTTTATAGTTGATCTCTCTGTTATGATATGTATCACCAAGTTTATTTTTATATAAGTATTTGTGTATGTATATATGTATTATATATATTACAGCAGCTAGGATTAGTTTGTTTTATTTATTTCCAACATTCAAAACACATAATTTAAGACATAATTGTAACAAATAACCAAACGCAACTTTATAGTACATAAAGAAGTATAAACAAAAATATATTTAAATAAGTATTATACACATTGACATTTTAGATATTGTATACTTTTAATAAGCAATTCAAGGGGGAAATATAGTTAATTATTACGTAGTTATACCTTGGGTTAGACAAGAAAGTTGTGTTGTCAGAGCACGGTATATTTGAAGGTTTTATTTGTTTTGTAGTTAGTAGTTACAAATAGAAGGTATGTAGAATAATTCACGTAGCAGATTGTGTTGCATGGATGTTGTGTGTAGTATGCATGAAATTTATGCTTCCAGCTTGAAAGATTTCTTTGCCGTGAGTGTGGTAAAATCAAATGTTCGTGTGACGTGCCCGTCTCACCGGCACAACATAACATACCTGTGGATCGTATACCTATGGAGGCAGAAAGGGAAGTGAAAATTTCGGCTGATGATTCAGTTGAATATCGGAGGCCAATTCAGTTTATCCGACAAAACTCAGCATCAGAGTATACTAGTAACATGTCACAAAAAGCTAGCTCGCCCAAAAACAGATGCTCGGAGCAACCGTTCGAAAGATCGTTAAACAGCGAAAATGGAAAATTGAGAAGATCATTTGCAGTGCGCTCTCGTGAAGGATTGGAGAATTTTCTAAATTTTGCCTCCATTAGGAAAGGAAATAACGACGGAAAGGCAAAGCAAATGCTAAAGCAGCAGTTTTAATGATAATTCAAAATCATACATCACTTTTATTATATATTTTTATTTAGATTTCAATTTTATTGTCTAAATAGAAATCTACAAATTTTTAAATGCAAATTGTTATGATTTTGAAAGTAATTTGTAGATACTCTTGTTAACTTGAAAAGACTTAAAAAGGTGCCTACTTAGTTTTACTTGTAAATAATAATTTAAGTTTTATTTAGTTTAATGAACTGCATTGAATGTAATAGGTAATTTATGTTGACATAGAGTATGTTTATGAGTACAAAGTATCATTATCATTAATCATAATGTATATAGATGTATGGTTGCAGCTTATTACATGCTTCCTATGTATGATATTTTATTTATTAGCGCCTGGTGATGGCTGTAACCGCACATTTTATTTATTATCACTTACTAATATTAACATCATTCATGTTGTGTAATTTTCTTCATTATAGGCTTTGGAATCAAAGTTAGCATCATGTCGTGGTACAGTTAGACCTAAAGAACATTCACCCAATCCAACTACAGATGTGAATAAGGACTACAGGTGTGTACTCAAGAATTAGGACTCGCTTAACTATCCATGTTAACGCGAGCCTCGATCACAGCGTCAGCTTATAGTATGTAATACTATATAGAATGGATTGTCAAGTATTGCTTCATGTCAACATACTCTTATTGACCCCAAATCCATATGAAGTATATACTGTGATTGGAATCACACTTTCCTAATTTACTAATATCTGTGATGGTAAGAAAATAATAGTTAAGATAATTCGTATGAACGATCATATTTTGGCCTACCCACCGGAATCGTACAATGAGATGTCATAACGCCTTGCTTTGAGCACTTTACGATCTCTCATTCATGTAACATCTCAATTTATAATACAAATATCTGACACGGCGTTCGAGAGAGGCAACACCACGATGAATAAATCATTTTATTACTATTGCCTTAAATATCAGAGCATCTTGTTAAAGTATTCAATTGTATATCTTAAAGAACAAACAATTTTCGATGTAAATAATACCCGTGAAATATTACAAGGACTAAAACCATTTTCACAATGGACATCTTTTGGAAAAACCATTTTATGTAAATAAACAAACAGATATGTATGACATTGTTAACAATACGAAATTTTATGAATTTTGAATAATAATATTTTATCATTAGATAGGACTTTTATAATTTGCTATTTAAAATTATATAGTACTTCTATCATGGTACCATGGTAACAGTAATAATAATAATATAGTATATTTGTCTTATTCTTATATTAAGGTTTCATACTTTAACTGCATGTTCATTGTCAGCAATATTATCATTAATACATAAACAATTTACTAATTGCTCCTATCATCTTTACCAGGAGATTATTTAAGACTTAAAATGTCTTCAGCACCTATTAGTATCGTCCTTAGAATTCATTAGAAGCCTCATGATTAAAAGTCTAAATTTATCATTAATAGTAGATGATAAATAAAGTTATAAATGTGATAAAATAACATATTATATTGTTATAAATGAAATAAAAATATTAGCATATCTTTAAAGTGTCTATAATGAGCGAAATGTTACCGAATATTCGCCACTTTGATAATAAAATCATAATATTATAATAACATACATTCAGTTGATGCATGTTATTGTTTTTTGTTTATTGCAGTGTGTGTATAAAAGCTAGAACATTTCTAGTCAAAAAATAAATGTTGCATGTGTTATGCATTGTAACTAACTCAGTTTATTTATCAAAATTATTCGTTTATTTTCACTGTCAGTGTGTTAAATATCTAACAATTTCGTGTTGTGTTGTTGCTCAATGTAAAGAAGATTTTTGCACCTTTTTGAATATTGTGATAAAATAATAAATAATTTAACCACATGTTGTGCACTAGTGTTTAAAATGGATGTAACTAAATAGCTTTGTAATCTGGTATTAGATCAGCGTGTATAATAGTTTGTCTAAATGCAATACTAAAATTTAATTTTTATATGTAGGTACCTATGTTTGTCTTGCCTTAAAATATTCCCAATGTAAGATATTTGCTAATTAACCGTATTTTAGGGAGAAATTCGAGTTGTGTAGTGTATTTTTGTAACGTCCATTAATTTGTGTTTGATATTACAATATGCCACATCGATTAGTGTAATATGTTAATTTAAACAGACACCCACAGAACTGGGATAAGTATTTAAATATATATAACCATTGTATTTTATTTTTACAAATAAAGCTTTAAATACGAAAATACTTACAATACACCAACTGTGTGGCATAATATAATATCTTGATATTAATAAGTTAAACGTAAGATATTCTAAAATATTTCCGATTGTCTACAAAGCAAGGGAAATATTATTTTTTTAATAATATCAATTAACATGAATTAAATTAAACATGTATGTAATAATTTTTAAAATATATTTACGTGACCTTAAGGAATTTGAGTACCCGTAAAAGGCACAAATAATTCTTGAATATTAAGTTTCACCAACAAAATTGTATGTCGAAAATTGTTTGAGTGGGTGTAGTTGGCCTTCAAGTAATCATCTTAATATTTAGTAATTAAAATAAAATATTGCCCAGTCTGCAAATAGTTTAAGTAACTAAGCATTTATACATTCACAAGTGTGGTGACCAGACAATTTTTATTTTTGTGCGCTATTCAGTATCGAACGATAATAAAATAATTCAATGCAGTGAATCTGTCTTTTATTTTAAAACAATTTAATTTATCTTATTATATAATTTGCTTCCCTGTAAAAACATTTGAAATCACATAAGTCCATTCAATGTGTTTTGATAGCTCAATTGGTGGCCTAAAGAAATATATTAAGTCCTGAACGGACTTGCTGAATAATTTTACTCTTAACCTTAAGGGTGATGCTTCTTCGCTGCTTATAACCTCCACAAGAATATTACCTGTTAAGCACAAAAAAAATAATTATGTTTAAGAAAAGCACTAAGATAAATCCAAATTAATTAAAATTATATAGTTTGTTGAATAAATTATGGTACAAGGTATGTTATTATAGTAATTTTGAACTGAATTTTATGGTCAAAATTATATATATATTTTTTAATAACTGAATACTCACCAGCGACCTTCGAAGAACGCGAAAGCCACAAAGTTACGACATAGAGCGGCAATGTATGTATAACATACATCAACTTCGCCAAAGTGTACTGCACCAGCAAAGACAAAATACGAAACTTGAAAAAAAAAATTATAATATGTATGAATAGCTTTCAAAGCTATTAATATTGAAGTATATTTTTGAAATAAATCCAATATAATTGAAATAAAAAACTTCCATTTATGAAGCTACCCCTATTCTCCCACTTATTGCATCAAGTTATATTTTGTCTACCATTTTCTTCTAAATGTTTAGCTAACATATTTCATGAATAATCCCATTACCCCTATGAGCCAGTCCCTTAATAAACCAACGTAAATAAATATAACATACCATTGTAAACACTATGTAATACATAAGTGTTGTGGGCAACAACAAGAGTAATATTGTAAAGGCCACTGTGCCTACAAATAATTCCTGGTTTGTGTATTCACAGGAGTCAATGCCTCCTCTGAGAGGGTTGTACTTCCTTCCCACAAAGAGTCTTAGCAATGCTGTTAGGCCAGACATTTGGATATTAAATAATCTGGAAAATAAAAGGTGTATTTACAAGCTGGTCTCAGTATAAAGCCATATAACAGCTATATTTCAGGTTAATTACAGATACAGTCTAGAAACCCCGTAAATGGTAGAACCCCTCTTCTAAATGGAGTTAAATGAGGATGTCCATCGTCAGATGGACTGCATGCTCATGTGCTATATCAGTCTTAAAAGAAAACTTTCAGTTTTATAAAAAACATACATGAGTGAAAACAAAAACATATAGTTCATTCAGAATAGTATTCATATTCAAAGAAACAAACCTTGCAGCATATACATATATGCAATAGGAATGGAATGTTGCTACACATATCATATCAGATATCATTGCAGCCTGGAATGTTAGCCCCAAGTAGCCCAAGTACTGATAGATATGCAAAATGATATCAAGTTTCTCACTGGTTACATCTGCAATGAGGATAAAACATACGAATAATTAAAATTTCAATTTCCTGTCTAAAACTTATCTTACATAGCGATTCCAAGATATAAACAAGTGAAGGTAGAGGTGAAAGTAAAAAATGGATTTCTTGATTTCACAAAATAAGTAAATGTGATTGTAAATTGTAAAGTAAACGATGAAACTTTAATTAAATTTCAAACATTTCAAATTTATTTTATTATTTTGTATTTCAGATTAATTTATATTATACCAACCAAGAAACATCCACCACAGTTCAACATGATAGGAAAAGTATTTTCCTAACATCTTATTGAAGGCATTGTTTAATTTCAAGCCCGCTGGTGCTCCCATCAACCACTTCAAAAGAGTATGCATTAGATAAACTAACTTCTGAAAAATTACAAAAGGTCTTTTAGTCTATTTCATTACTTTTGTAATAAAGCTCCAACCTGCAGATGGATTGCAATTTAATATAAATATACTAATTATATTTGTGGTATTGATTAACTTATGTGTATTTAATTTTAAATTACTTACCTCTAACATTCCTAGGAGGAAGTTTCCTACATATTTTTTGTCATATAAAACCAGTTGCAGCATGAGATACCCTAAAATAATATCCACCAGAATTGCTAAAATTAAATTCCCTTGTTTTATTGATATCTGTAAAGCCAAAAATGCATATTTAATAAAATTAATCAAGTCTCTTGTTTAAAGTCAATAGGATTGATAAGTTTATCAGTCAGTGAGCCCTAGCACTGTGGTGGTTGAATCTTCGGGTCCTAATTTTTGTTACAAACGAATATTTTACAACCTGGCAATTACTAGCACCAATTTATTTCAAAATTGCGTGGATATTGGGTGAACTAAAATAATTTTATCAAACAAAGTCATGTAAACTTTAATTTGAAGTTTAATTAAGATAATTGACTGCATCGATCTCTATAACGGATTGTTACAACACCATAAATGACCAATCCAAGAATATTTTCAACTCATTTTATGCTTAGGAAATGATGTCATCTTTGACAAATTGCGTTGGAATTGGAATCTATGTTTTAAGATCTTTCAGATTATATATTTATCTGCACATAACTTTGAAAATCATAGCAGTATGTCTAGGATTTAAATCCCGGTCACCTATGAAAGTTTATAACACTTCGCTATAATTTTTCCCATTGTGCATATTTATTGCTTACACCTAGCCTGGACCAGAAATGGATGCATCAATAGTCTACTTAAATATTTACTTTATTTTTAAGTTTTTTATACAAACTTACTTTTTCTTTTCTTCTGAATGCACCTAAGAGCCAACTAAGTATATTAAAATAATTACAAATATGTTGAATAAACATTGACGAAGTAAGGCAATCAGGGTTACATAAAACAGGCTTGTGAGTCATGGAGCTCACTGGCATCTTGCAGTCACTTTGAATCAGTGATTGTAATTTAAAAAAGTAGTCATCAGAGGCGCACAATGTTTCAGAATACATGACTTTATCATGATCATACAACAAAATTACTATATCGGATTCTACAGTGTTGATTTCAACGCCATTTATTATTAATTTGTTTATTTTTATTTCTGTTTCTTTGCTTAAAACTAAACTGTGTCTTTCATTACATTTTTTAATCTTTTTCTTAGGCGAATAGTCACTGCAAACTCCGTGTAATATTGTATCATTTTGATCTCCCTCACTTAAAATCTCGTTTGTAGCCGAAAATTGTGTAACGAAGATTGTAACTAAATCAGATTCTTCAGAAGTTACGACATATCCCTTGAAAAATATATCTTTGATATCACTGGGAAACACCGGCAACAAAATTCTGATTGACGGCATTATTAATATTATATCATTTCTATGGTTTATAACATCTTATAAAATATACGGAAACAATTAAAACAAGACAGACATTCAAATATGATGAAGAGAAACACAAATATGAAGAGGTTTAAATTTTAATGGCATCCATGGATTAGAGATGCAATATTAGATTGATTTATTTTATTTTGACTACGTTTACACTTTTATTTTTATTAAAACATTATAAAGGTTATTATTTATTGTTATTGTCGTTTGACATTGACAGTTGACTTAGAGATTTTTTTAATATTGTTTTTATGGTTTCTTTGGCATCTTGCTTTTCAATGAAATGTCAGAAATGTCATTCGAAGTTGAGGTTTAATGAACCTCCTACGTGGGTTAAATTTTTATAAAAAATGATTATTTGAAATAGTACCCTCAATACGAATCCGACGACGACACTATTTCTGTTTACGTTTACACCCGGTTTTTCATAGTAAAATCTCAGTACCTAAACGTTCCGCTAGGAGTGCTACATGTAGATGTATAGACTAAACGTTAACGGAAGCCTTTCCCCAAACGCTACAAACTCGTAATAGAGGGATAAATCCGAAAATTTATTTGCAAAGTGAGGACACGTGAATTGCGATTTAAATTTAGTTGTATGAAAAGTCCTTTAAATCCTGTGATTTTTGACAGTTTAAGGTATTTATCGCATTAAAACTTCTTCATAGCCGTCCTCAGCGCTACCAAAAGGAGACCGTGATTTCCAGGGAGTGCTAGCCGCAAACTTCCGAGCACGTTGCCCCATGGGGCTATGCTTGGACGACCCAATTCCAATACCACAGTCGCAATCCTTATTGGTGAGTCCATCGTTATCGATATTTGAAACATTGTTAGTTCAATATTCTTGTTCAATATAACTGTGTGAAAAATCTCCAAAGTGGATAATAAAAACACTTTAGTTATTATGTTATGATCGTACATCGTACTATGGTTTGGACACAATAGAGTAAATGCAAAAAACGTATTGATATTTTTTAAATATGTTCATGTTTTCGTCTTATTCTTGATTATTGAAACAATCTCTTTTCATTTTATTAAAATTAAATCGAGTAATCGAATTCAACGGGAAATACTAAATTACTTGCATTAAGTCTCGACTTGAGTTGTTTATGGCTACTTCCGGTTTTGCGTCGGCCATTTTTCTATAATTATTATTGGTTGCTGGCTGATGCTGAGCTGACAGAAATACATTATAATTTTCTTTAACATCTTTTTGGTGAATTTTAGATAGTCCGAAATCATTGAAGTCAACATGTTTTAAATATTGTAGTAGATAAAGCATATTGGCTGTTTATTGTTGCTTGTAAAGTTAAACGGTGCACGAAATTCACGATGTCTGCTCACGAGCAAATGCGAGCTATGTTGGACCAACTGATGGGGACAGCTCGAAATGGTAAGATTTTATTTCATTTTTATTTATGAGTCTAAATTAAAATTACTGTAGGTATTAAAAAATTGTACATTCATAACAATTTACGATTTTTAGGCGAAACGGACAAGCACGGAGTAAAATTTTACGATGACGCGGTTTGCAAATCGTTTTTACTGCAATGCTGTCCGCATGAAATCTTATCATCCACCGTAAGTATTTTTTACTTAATTATTTCGGTATGTATGGGTTTTAATTAAATCTAATCTCTGAGATTTCACTTGTTTTATGGCTCGAGTAATCGCCATTGCTCGTCTCGCTTATGCTCGCTCTAGTCTGGTACGCGTAAGCAAGATGGGTAATTGGCTGATGGTAAAGGGATTTTATATTGCTTGCATCTCAGAGGCTGGATATTGGAGAGTTCTTTAACCATATATATTAGGACTTGTGATATTTATTTTCCATTTTCTTTAGTATTTATTGCCAAGAACGAATCTTTTCCTGTTGACCTATATTTGTTTTCAGCATCCTAATATATATGAGTTACTTTCATGCTGTCATATCTTGTAATTCTTTCATTAAGATACTGTAGTCACTGGTAATCTACAACGGAGTGGCATTAACTGTGGTGAAATATGCTTTTCAGAAAATGCCCAACACTAGTCTTTATTGCTCATCACAATACTTAACAGATGAGGGATAGATTGTATGAGTTAGGCTGTTCTGTAAGTACCAAGATGTATGTATAAAAACATTTCTAGTTAGCTGATTGTATCCTTACTGCTAAGCAGGATTTTAATTTAACGAAACACTCGGGCTTAATTAAAATTATAAATTGTCCATCGGTTTCTAACGCTGCTTTGGTGAGTACTTGTAAAAATTATTCGAGAAATTTAAGCAGGGTGAGAGCAATATCGCTGATTCATTCTATCTACATTGGGTACGTACCATGCTGTTTACACGGCTAGTGTATGGTGAAACATAGAATTTATGCATGTCATAATAAACCAGTTTTCTTTTATATTGTTGTACATGTCTTTTCAATAAATCAATAACTGTGCTGCTCTTTAAAGAAAGTGCATTTTTTCCTCCAAAACAGAACATTCATACAAAGATTACAATGATACAATAAATCTGTTGCAGTAAACATCAAAATTTCCATTTGTGAAACATAAATTCATTTCATATATTTTATGTATATTAGATTTTTTCGTGATACTCTGATATCATCTACTTTACAAACTTTCTCAACACCAGAATAAATAAATCTTGGTAATTCTATGAAGCTTTGATATAGCCAGTGAATCTTCACAGTAATAGTGTAATGAAAAGGATTGTCAAATACTATCCTGAAAAGCATTATTTTTTGACACAAATAGTTTTTTTCACTGTTGCAAACACTTGATGTCAGTATCATTTTGGATATTTCAATTATTTATGTTGTAACGCTTTAATCTTGTAATTTAAATAATTACGTGACACCAAGATGAGTTAAGTGTTTGTAGCAAATCTATGTTAATAGGATATTTAGGTGTGTTTTATTTATAATACGGATTGACACCTAGTTAGGAAAGAAGGGGTGGTACTGCTAAGATTTGTAAGTATATTGGTTTATGTTTACTTGCTGGCGATGCAGCGCCAGGGTGAGCAGTGTTGGTGTAATTTGTATGTATTCTAAACAACAATTTTCAATTAAACTTTGTTATGATGGGGTTGCATTTAATATCTATTAACTATACAGTGGGATATAATAAAATAAATTATATTATTAATGTTTGGGTTAAACTTGCCCTTGTTAATGCTTACTTTGATGTGTAAATATTTTATATATATTGAACTTGTTAAGTTGGGGAAAATATTATTTATTTATCTTTCCTGTGATGTCATCATTGCTACATTGTTTTGTACAAGGATGAAAATGTTTTCTGTCAAAATTGATAAATTCAATGTTGAGTGATTTGTCTTGGTGAGTTAATTTTTAACAACTATGGACAGTCAGTGCAAAAAATATTTAAATTTGAGTTTTTAAAAGTCTTACTCATTTACATTTTGATCACAATATTTTTAAAATAATCTTTTACAATGATTTTTTATGCAGCATTTTTTAACACAAGCAGTTTCTTCAGTATGCATTAATACCACTATCATTTTGGTTGTCATTTTAATTGCAGCGTATGGACTTAGGTGAGTGTCCCAAAATACATGATCTGGCCCTACGAGCGGATTATGAGTTAGCATCGAAAACCAAAGACTATTTCTATGATATAGATGTGAGTATATATTTTATATAGAATTTTCTTTGAATTAGATAAATAAAATTGGTAAACTTGGTAGTAGATACTTCTGTGATAAGATCATTAAACACTACTTAAGAATTTAAGCACTGTCACAAATGTTAAATTTTAATAGATATTTATAATGTGTCCTTAAAAGATTATATGGAGGATTATTAACTTTCCATCTAAAACAGGAAGTTCAAATTATCTATATACAGATAATGAAAGGATGTTATCATTCATGTTGTTTATAGATTCACAAATATTAAGTTGCTTTAACAGTCCAGTGAGGTGGTGGGATATTTGCTTGTTTATATTAACAAGGAAATATCCAAATATAGATTTGGCAGTTGCATTTATAGCTATATGTGTTATAACATATTTTTGATGCAAATATTTAAAAAATACTTTTTTTATTAAATTGATGTTAATGATTTGTATGTTATAAAGGCTACAGAACATTTAGAGGCATTTATAGCTGATTGTGACCGAAGGACAACGGCCGCTAAACAGCGACTTGCGGAAACACAAGAGGAACTATCCGCAGAAGTCACAGAGAAAGCTAATGCTGTACATGAACTAGCAGAGCAGATTGGTCAGAAGCTAGCTCGAGCTGAAGCCCTCGGTGAGGAGGGTATGGTCGAAGAAAGTATGAAATTGATGGGAGAGGTAAACTATAAAATTCTTAGTCTCATTCAAAATAGACACATGCATGCAAAACATACAAATCTAAAAAAAATATTAAATATTCAAAGATTTGGATATATGCGTACATCAAAATAGTTAATTGATGAATAGTGAGCTCTCCCAACTCGATTGGAAGCATGGAAATTATAAAAAATATGTTATTTAAATCCTAAAAATTGTCATATTATTTAGTTTTTGTAATAACTTGTCTAATATGGCATTTGTTTAACTGTACACTCTGTGTACATGGATTATTTATAGATATTTTTAAAAACAAGAATTCGATGTTGCTTAAGCTTTTTATCATATTTTCAGATTGAAGAATTGCGCAAAAAGAAAGCTGTGGCTGAACAAGAGTATCGTAACTCTATGCCAGCTTCGTCATACCAACAGCAAAAGTTGCGAGTTTGTGAAGTGTGTTCTGCTTATTTAGGTATTCATGACAATGATAGACGTTTAGCTGACCACTTTGGCGGAAAGTTACATTTAGGATTTATTACAATTCGGGAGAAACTTTCTGAATTGAAGGTAATTCAGTTTTTATTTCATGTAAATTTTTAAATTGCTTTCTTAAACTATGTCAATTTTATTTATTATGGATCAATCCCAGTGGATCAATTTAATCGTTGAACTATTGAAACTGCCCCATCAGTTGAATTGCTTATCCACATTTTTACGTTTTGAATTACTGGGACAAAAATGGTAACTACGTCAGCAGTTGAAGTACTACGAATGAACTGTAACCATGTCATTATAGCTTTGTTATGGGCCAGGGGGAAAGAAACAATGGTGGTCTATGGAACGAAAACGCAAAACTGAATTTTTTTACCCTTAGTTGATTAGAAAATTAAAAGACTGAAATTTGTTGCTAAAAAGGGAGCATTCTGCTCTTTATTTCTTTTCTCGCATGTGGTTATTACGGTGTTTACCACCAAACCGTCTTATATCCTTAATTATTATAAATGCGAAAGTCCATTTATTTGTTTGTTTGTTTGTAACGCCTTTACGCTTTAACTACTCAACCGATAGTTATGAAATTTTGCACACACATTGTCGGGGGACTGGAAAAGGACATAGGGTACCTTTTATCCCGAAAAGTGATACTACTTCCGCGGGATAGAAAAGTAACTTTTATACCTACGGCCTCATTGTGCGAATGAGCGCGAGCGAAGCTGCGGGTTAATACTAGTTCTTAATAAAATGACAAAAGGAGTACAGGTCGTCCCCCGACCAGGTGGACTGATGATCTAAAGAAACGGCGGGAAACCGCTGGATTCAGATTGCTTAGGACCGGGCGGAGTGGCATCTATTAGGGGATGCCTATGTTCAGCAGTGGACAATTAGAGACTGATAGATAGATAGATAGAAAGATAGATTGATAAAAAGGATATTTGTACAGTTCAGGAAAATTATTTCCTAATAGATGCTTTCTTCTGTGGAATCAAAGTAAAATATAATCGAAGTAGATACATATATATACTATCAAACCAAATTGAACAAAAAATGTATGTAAGATTTCATGACTTACTTTTTCAATTGTAGCAACCCTAATACTGAATGGAGGGTATAAAACGCAGTAGGTATAATCCGCACTCATTATTCACAGTTTTGCTCGGATTTGGGCGGGTAATGACTTTATTCGAAATTAAATTCGGCAAGAATCCGCCAAGGAACTGCTCCGACCCTCGCGCGATTATCATAATGTATACTGGCGATAGTCGGCTAATCGCAGGGCTTTGTGGCCAGCATTGTTAATAGCTCGTTCAAATATGTGACAGTTATAAGAATAGCTAAAATCTGGCTGATGCTAGGTAGAATAGATTCTACCTTTTGATCGCGGCGATATCACCTCTTACGCAGCAATGTTCAGGATTCAGTACTTTGATCAAAAGTGTTTGTGTTTCTGAACTTATTATGAAAACGACTGAATATAATTTTGCAAGACTCTTAAGGAGAGCAAGAGTACATATTACAGCTACATTTCATTTAAAACCCACATTTGTATTGTGTATATTTATCATTCAATTGGG
>DWPV01003691.1:0-14764 GCA_018251915.1 Urbanus proteus proteus | reverse complement strand
GCCGCGGCGCCCGCCGCCTCGCGCGCCGCCTCGCCCGCGCGGCCCAGCTTCACCACCGCCTGCAGCTCCTGTACACACGCACAAACACGTTTTATTATGTAACTAGCTAATCCCCGCTGTTTCATCCGCGTTAAAAAATTAAACAGGATCAAAACACCCCACTCACCCACGACGGCCGCTACAAATGCGTGGCGCGCGCACTGATGTTTTTTTTAAATAAAGAAGCCTAGCCTAGCTAAAGCTTTTCAAATTAAAGTAGCCTATATGTTATTCCAGATCATAATCTATCTCCGTACTAAATTTCATCCAGATCCATTAAGCCGCTCTAAAGTTATAGAGTAACAAACATCCATCCATTTTCACAAACTTTCAGCTTTATAATATTAGTAAGATAATAATTACATATACCTATAAACAACTGTGTCTTGAATTTGAGTTATAACAATTATTATGAATTTGAATTATAAAAAACAAACATCCATCCATTCATCTTCAGAAACTTTCAGCTTTATAATATTAGTAACATAATAATTACATATATTTATAAACAACTGTGTCTTGAATTTGAGTTATAATGTCTTATAAATCGATGAACGCCGAGCGCGCTAGCGCGAGCGTGACATGAGCGATATAGAGGTACGATCGGCCTAAGCATTAAGCTTGTGACGCATCTATGTCTCCTCCAAAGTATACTATTTTACTTCAACTTAATCTTATAACATTATCACTTAAAATATCATCCACTTTACAAACAACCAATTTTTTCCATATTTTTTATAATTGAACAGCTATAATACCAACACTAGTTATTACTAATTTCTTATATATATTTCTAGTATACGTACACAACACAGCGCGTGTGGCTCACCTGGTCGGTGACCTGCGGCTCGGGCAGCACCAGCTTGCTGCGCTTGCGCGCCGGCTGCTCGCCCTGCAGCATCGCCTGCGGCACGTCGTTCTCCTTGCGCTGCTTCAGCTTCTGCTTGTCCTTGCGCCGGTCTCGCTGATAGATACGATTCAATCAATTATTTATTTGCGAATAAAATAATTTGGTAAAATTATAATACTTCCAAAAAGGTCTGACGTGCAGTGAGTACCAGGTTTAATTCCCGGCCAGACAGATATCTGAATGATGAATATAGATTTCTATTCTGGGTCTGAGTGTTTATGTATACATCTTTGTGTCTGTGGCACCCACGACACACTAAAATGTGACTATGAGTGTAGAAAGTGTTGTTACTTTGAATAGTTTTAGACTACATACTCCTTTTTTATATGTAACCCTAACAATAAGGCAGCGGGCTACCTTATGGATTGCAGTCACCGTCGCCTATGGACATTTGAAAACACCATAGGAGCCGCCAATGCATTGAGACAGACTGAATGATGCTGACTATGAAGGAGAGGATATTTGGTCTTGAAGAGACCTATTCCGCTCTGGGAATACCTCAGGAGGAAAGTTCATAGTTAATAAGAAGTTCATTACATAGTACGAATAAACTGTTGTCTGTTGTAAAACTTACCTCTTCCTTCTCTGAGTGTAGCTCCCCATCCAGATGTTGCTGTCGCAGTCTGGAGAAGTCGGGCGCCATTGGGTCAACTACTTCAGTGGATGTATCATAGAAACCCAAAGCAGGTCTCTTCTCAAACGGTATCTCTGAGTTATAGTCAACGCCTCGCTTCTTTTTACGCCTGGAATAAAAAATGGTAGTGGTTAAAATCTGTTGCAAATACACACAGATACATACAGAAAGATATTCAATGTTCTCATTGATAAAAGGTTTCCTAAAATGGCCAGTCTTATAAATATTTTAACTTTTAGTCTCAGTTTAAGAGTTATAATAAAATATATTTTATGATTTATCAGAAGTCAAAAGTACAGAAGTTTAAAACACAACCGCATGGCTAAGCAAAAAATTGAATTATTACAATAATTTGCCCATTCACGCACACTTTCGAGATTCATTGAATGGTGTTTTTGTGTAGATCTTTTTGTCAATGTGTTTGATGTAGAATTATATCCCAAACTGTTCTAAGCTACTAATTTGTACCTCAATTGGTAGTTTTGCTCAGTTTGGGGTATAATACTACGTTTTTAGAAGGTAACCTATTGGGCAATGCCAGCATTGTAGGAGACAAAGTAATACATACCTGATTGGCACAGCAATGCCAGCGGCACTCAGTTCCCTCCTCTTCTGCAATGCCGCAAGGCGGCGAGCCTCTTCCAACTGCTTTTCTCTCGCTTTCCTCTTCGCCTTCTTACCCTGAGTGTTGGCCAGACGAGCGCGCGCCTCTGACAGCATCTCCAATTCTGAAGCAAGTCATAATTCATTTATTAACAATCAAGTTGAAATGAGGAAAATACAATGTTCAGTAATTAGCAAAATAAATAGTGTAACATTGTGTTTCTGTATCAGCCAAGTTGGAAACTTTCCACTGAGCCTACTGCCCTTAATCAGTATGACGTCATGCCAATTGATGTGAGATGGAGAGTGGGAGAGAAAGGGAAGTCGTATTGAGACGGTAACCTGAGGCAACGAGAGTAATTGAGAAGGAAGGTTACCAAGGCGATGGAATAACAAGATGGACAATTGTTGTTGTAACATGCAAAATGTGTAACATGCGTTATAAATTATATTGATCTGAAAACTGACTCATTTCAATAGTATTAGTTACTCAGATAGTGTAGATTTCATATCAATCAATGTGCAGAAATCCAATTTATATCATTACAATGGAATTGCTTCTTTGGCACTCTCAGTTATATTTTAACTATAAAATCCCTTAAAAAACTACTAAAGACACTTAGAAAAATGCAGATACTTGTGTTATTCAGTAATATGTATCATTAGTGTTAATAATTACCATCTTCATCCATGTCCTTGGGGTCAGGTCTGGCTGGTTTGGTCTCAGGGTTGGGGTCAATCTCTCCGGGCTTGAGCTTCCTGGGGTCATCCCCCATGTCTTCTCCCTCCTCCTTCTTTTGAGCTTGGTCCCTAAAAAAGTAACAGAAATGTGTAAAAAGTAACAGAAATATATTGTCAATTTTACAATAAAAACATTGTTAAAAATTATTTTAATTTGATGTCGTTTGGACCATCATAACATAAATTATGGTGGAGAATTTGAAACCATTTTCATAATGGTAGAAGACTTGCTAATTGTAAATTAAAATCCTCTATGCATATGTTAAATTCCATAAGTATACATCAAAAAGTATTCTATCTATCTATTTCTGCATATAGTGTACGCCACAGACATATATCTAGACAGATCCCGAAAGCACATATACTTAGCATGCCAAAAACGGAACACAAAGGAGGCAAAATGAGCATCCTATAACCAACCGAAATCATAATACATCGTTTTTTTTTTATATCATGGAAGCAGCAAAAAAGCATGCAGTCCACCTGATGGTAAGTGGCTACTGCTGCCCATGGACATCTGTACTCAACCCTAGATAAGATCAAGGTCCTACCTGAAGTTGACCACAGATGCGTTGCTAACTCTGAGGACTGAGTTGGAATGCCTCGAATAAGTATGTCTCACTTACCACGCCCTTCAAACCAATACAAAACAGAAATAGGTGTAGTAATGGTGCTACCGAGTCAAACTCTTAATTCTACCACCTTAAAAATTCTACATGATTGTGTTATATTTTATTGTAGGAATGTAACAAACAAGGGTTGTCCGAGATAATGGAAGAACTTGCTTTTGCCTGCAAGTATGCATTTTACAAAATTTTACTAATATTATAAAGCTGAAAGTTTGTGAGGATGGATAGATGTTACTCTATAAGTTTAGAACAGCTAAAAGGATCTGGATGAAATTTGGTACAGAGATAGCTTATAATCTGGAATAACATATAGGCTACTTTCATTATCGAAAAAAAGCATTAGCTCTGACGCCACATGCTTGAAACTGCCATTGCGGGAGAGTGGGGTGTTACCAATTTTTTGATATGTATTCTTTTTTACTTATTTAATGTGGATGAATCCACAGGGATCAGCTAGATATCTATAATTAAGTTTTATACAGAAATTAAACTGAAAAACGTACATGCTTGGTTTCCATACAAGTGACGATAGATGCATAATACATTGAAATACATATATGTCTGTGGTGTGTTTCTTACTAAAATTAATGAAATAAAGGTTCGTAACCTATAAAGAATACTAATATGTAAACATAGTTTTTTGCTCCTTATGTAAATATACATTGTATAATCGCATTAAAACAACTAGGATGATATAACAAAAGGGAAGCCTTACAAGAGGTATTCATATCGCTCTAAGCACTGTGCAGCGGTGCGGCCAATGATCGGAGCGATGGTCCTCCACTGAGTGGGCATCAGCTTGGCCAGGTGCAGCAGCTTCTCGTCCTCCTCCCGAGACCACTCGGTCTTCTTGATACTCGGGTCCAACCACTCATACCAACGTGCCTTGCACTGTTTAGCAGACTTACGATGCAGTAGCGACGCAATACGAGACCACTGGTTCTTCCCATATTTCATAACAGCCGCCTTGAGGATTTCATCCTAAAACAAACACGGAATTTCAGTATTCAATCGAATTTTGGTTCAAATGCGACTAACCAAACCAAATATATTTCTAAGACACCAACCTCCGTATTGCGCCAAACGCCCCCTTTTATCATAATACGAGGCATGATGAATAATTTGCCTTACTTATTAAATTAAATATGATACTCAAAACTTTCGGATTCCCGTAAATATGAAACGATTTTATCAATAAACCAAGTCCATTGACAGAATGACAGATAGAAATCATAGAGAAGACAAGACAGACGCGATTTGACGCGAAAATATACAAAACTGCGGGTCGAAATGCCACAGATACAAAAAAAAACATCTAAAAGGCGCAGTTTATCAACATTTCATTATTAAGATGCTTCCACACTAGCTGATTTGATCAGCAAAATTGTTAATTGAATTGTCAACGATAAGCGGTTTTTTGCTTAATTTAAACACATTGAGTGGCCAACTTAGAATAGTATTACGAGTTTATTACGTTTAGTGACACTTTCCTTATTTATATTTGAGCTCATTCATCTACATGCAGCGCTTCTAGCGGACAGTTTAGGTACTAAAATTTTACCATGGAAAAACGGGTGTAAACGTAAACCTAGATCGAGTCAAAAAACGCGACGGATTCGTAGTAATGGTATAGAATACTTTATTATAAATTTAATTTAAAATATAGATTTAAAATTGCGGGAGGCGGCTGAAGACACTAAACAAGTTTTTTAAGGTTGGTAGTATCAGCTGTCAATGCCAAATGCCAATAAAATAAACGAAGCGAAGCGAAGGCGAACTGTGCCCATTTCTCAATACGAGACACTCCCTTTTCTTGTTACTTTTTATCGTATATTATTAAAAAGCCGAACATCATTTCAAATTCAATTGAAATTCTTAGTGATGTGATATTCGTAGCACACATATAAACTACCATGGACCGCTGAAGTGATTTAACGTTATTGATCTTTCCGCGAGAACCACTAAGGAGGCAAGGTACTTAACATTAAAATTAATAGAATCTGTTTGAGTTATGATAAAATCTGTAGGTTTTAAGCGACAAGCGATTTGCCCTCTATTGTAATGAGTCATTATGCTCTGTACTTACTCATCGCTAATGAAAAAATAATGATGAGATTAATGCAGCGGAAGTCGTTAATAACGATTTGTCGGTTGCGCTCTATGTGGGCTCGAGCTCAGATACCATATCTGTGCTAAACCTAACCCTTACACATTGCTATTACATTTTATTTCAGACAACTTATTGGCATCAAGTAATGTCATTAATTTAAATTTTGAATTATATAAAAAATGTCTTTAACTTTTCTATTTCCAATTATTCCAGAATGTCAACTATATCCAGATCAGTTCACATCAGCCAGCAGAAGCTGGCTGAAAAATTAATAATTCTCAATGACAGAGGAATTGGAATGTTAACTAGAATCTACAACATAAAGAAGGCTTGTGGTGATGCTAAATCCAAACCCGCTTTTCTCAGTGATAAGACACTGGAATCATCTATAAAACATATTGTGCGACGGTTTCCTAATATTGATATTAAAGGTCTTCAAGCTATAACAAATATCAGAAATGAAATTATAAAGTCTCTCTCACTGTATTATTATACTTTTGTTGACCTCCTCGACTTCAAGGACAATGTTTGCGAGCTTTTGAATATTATGGATGCTTGTCAAGTTACATTAGACTTAACACTCAATTTTGAATTGACAAAAAATTACCTTGATCTGGTTACTACCTATGTGTCTTTAATGATATTGTTATCGAGGGTCGAGGATCGAAAAGCAGTTCTTGGTTTATTTAACGCTGCACATGAAATGGTTCACAACCAAATTGACCCAAGTTTCCCACGCTTAGGGCAAATGATTGTGGATTATGATGCACCTTTTAAGAAGCTGTCTGAGGAATTTCTGCCTCATCAGAAAGTATTGGCAAGTGCATTAAATTCCTTATGGCATGTGTATCCAGCGAGGAATTTAACAGCAGAGCATTGGAGATCGGAACAAAAGTTGAGCTTAGTTAGCAATCCAGCTCAACTCTTGAAGCCCTCAGAGACAAACACAATGTCATGTGAATATGTGTCATTGGAATCTCTAGAGAGGTGGGTAATATTTGGATTTGCCCTCTGTCATCAAATGTTGCAACAAGACCATGCTAATAAGATGTGGGTGAGCGCTCTAGAGTCAGGTTGGGTCCTTGCTCTCTTCCGTGATGAGGTCATTTATATTCACACTTACATACAAAGCTTCTTTGATGGCATAAAAGGCTACGGAAAAAGAATATCGGAGGTTAAAGATTGCTATCATCATTCAGTGCAGAAGGCTGGGTATAAGCACAGGGAGAGAAGAAAATTTTTAAGAACAGCTTTAAAGGAATTAGGGTTGATTTTAACTGATCAGCCCGGTCTATTAGGACCTAAAGCACTATTGATATTTATTGGTCTCTGCTATGCGAGAGATGAAGTATTCTGGCTGCTTCGTCATAATGATAACCCACCACAAAAGGTTAAGGGTAAATCAACAGAAGACTTAGTTGACCGTCAACTTCCAGAACTTTTATTCCACATGGAAGAATTGAGGGCTTTGGTGCGTAAATATAGTCAAGTCATGCAAAGATACTATGTTCAGTATTTATCTGGATTTGATGCTGTTGCTCTCAATCTGATGATCCAGAATCTACAAGTCTGCCCAGAGGACGAAAGCGTTATACTGTCTTCTTTATGTAACACTGCTGCAAATTTGAGCGTGAAGCAAGTTGAGGACAATGAGCTATTTGATTTCCGTGCATTCCGTTTAGACTGGTTTAGATTACAAGCATACACCTCTCTTAATAAAACTCCACTGAACCTTGTAGATCAAAGAGAACTGGCCCAATTTATTGATAAAATGGTGTTCCACACTAAAATGGTTGACAACCTTGATGAAATAATGGTTGAAACATCTGACTTATCATTGTTTTGCTTTTACAGCAAAATATTTGAAAGTCAATTTCATATGTGTTTAGAATTTCCAGCACAGAATAGATATATCATTGCTTTCCCACTCATCTGCAGCCACTTTCAAAATTGCACTCATGAGCTTTGCCCGGAAGAACGACATCACATCAGGGAAAGGAGTCTTTCTGTTGTGAATATTTTCCTAGATGAAATGGCAAAAGAAGCCAAGAACATCATTACCACAATATGTGATGAACAATGTACAATGAGTGATAAGTTGCTTCCAAAACATTGTGCACAAACCATTGCTCACCTGGCAAATAGGAAGAAAAAAGATAAGAACAAGAAAAACCCAATAGAAATTGTTAAACCAGGAGCTGAGAGTTACAGAAAGACCAGAGAGGAATTAACAACCATGGATAAACTCCACATGGCACTGACAGAATTGTGCTATGCCATAAACTACTGCACCACTGTCAATGTATGGGAGTACACATTTGCTCCTAGGGAGTACTTGCATCAACACTTGGAAACTAGATTTTCCAAGGCTCTGGTTGGAATGGTAATGTTCAATCAGGATACCAGCGAAATAGCTAAACCATCGGAGTTACTGGTCAGTGTGAGAGCTTACATGAATGTTCTCCAAACTGTTGAAAATTATGTTCACATTGATATAACAAGGGTATTCAATAATTGCCTTTTACAACAGACTCAAAACATGGATAGCCATGGTGAAAAAACCATAGCATCTTTGTACACACAATGGTACTCGGAAATTTTACTAAGAAGAGTAAGTGCTGGAAGCATTTGCTTTTCTATGAATCAAAAGGCTTTTGTGAGTTTATCAGCTGAAGGTGCTATTCCATTTAATGCTGAAGAATATTCCGATATCAATGAGCTTCGAGCCTTAGCAGAGTTGATCGGGCCATATGGTATGAAATTATTAAGCGAAACATTAATGTGGCACATTGCAAGTCAAGTTCAAGAACTAAAAAAATTGGTAGTTCAAAACAAAGAAGTTTTGCAAATGCTAAGAACCAACTTTGATAAACCTGAAATAATGAGGGAACAATTTAAAAGATTGCAACACGTGGACAATGTGTTGCAGAGAATGACAATCATTGGGGTTATTTTAAGCTTTAGACAAATAGCTCAAGAGTCACTGCTTGATGTTTTAGAGAGGAGGATACCGTTCCTTATAAGCTCTATAAAAGATTTTCAGCAGCAATTACCTGGTGGGGATCCCATGCGTGTCATATCAGAGATGTGTTCTGCGGCTGGCCTGGCTTGTAAGGTCGATCCCACATTGGCGTCTGCATTGCGACAACACAAGGCGGAACTGGAAGATGATGAACACCTAATTGTATGTTTATTGATGGTGTTTGTGGCGGTGTCTCTCCCGAGATTAGCCCGCAGTGAAGGATCCTTCTATAGGCCATCGTTAGAAGGTCACGCAAATAATATCCATTGCATGGCACCTGCCATAAACCATATTTTCGGGGCTTTATTTACCATATGTGGCCAGGGTGATATAGAAGACAGAATGAAGGAATTTCTTGCGTTAGCATCTTCCTCTTTGTTGCGTCTTGGACAAGAAACCGAAAAGGAAGCAATAAGGAATCGTGAATCCGTTTATTTACTCCTTGATCTTATTGTTCAAGAGTCTCCATTCCTCACTATGGATCTATTGGAATCCTG
This sequence comes from Urbanus proteus proteus, assembly GCA_018251915.1. NCBI lineage: Eukaryota > Metazoa > Arthropoda > Insecta > Lepidoptera > Hesperiidae > Urbanus > Urbanus proteus. The sequence continues at coordinate 5,579 of DWPV01003691.1, read as the reverse complement.
CTTTCCATATGTTTTAATACGTAATGCTTATCATGAAGTTTACAAACAAGAACAAATGCTATTGCATTCTTAATTTATTTAAGTACATATTGGTAAAGACAATTTAGATAGTATGTAAATGTAATATGTTTATTTAATATACCCTATTACCTATTATATAGTTTTAATACTATTATTGTAGACGCAAATTCCAATGTTATTTACTAGACATGTTACTATGTATTATTAATTTCCATAAAGTATACTGAGATTATTTTTAATGATCTTATCTGTTATTAAAAATATTGATTCCGTTTTAGAAATACCTATGTTACAAAAGAATCATTAGGCTTTAATAAGACTGGAGAAGTATTCCTTTACTTTTTAGAAAGTTAGACATATACTTGTACCACCTTATGAGTAGAATACTGCAAAATTAAAACATACAGTAAAATTAAACTTTTTATATTCGCTACTATAATAATATATTAATATGATGTAAGTAAATTTGTTTTTACAAAGTTGTTTAGCTTTATTATGTAATTTATTTGTTTTACTTTAATACATAATATGATTTATAGAGATATTGGAGAATTTAAGTTAATATGGAAATATTTTGCTATCAAGAATGATATGGTTATGGTGCCTAAGATATCCACAGTAAGTAATACATAGCCAGTAATATAATTTGAAAATATTAATTTTACTGGCGTTGTCTTCCATATGTATATTTTAACAAGTTAAATGACCTACTAAATGCTAAGTTGTTTCAATATTTTGCACTTCATACACTTTTTTTTGTGTAACGGTTTTTGTTAATGTGTGAATATGTGTAATGCAGGCTGCACTACTGAAAATTTTGTGTAGTCGTTAAGATAGTATTTGTTGTCTGATAAATTGCATTTCAATCCAAAGCTACATCTATTGTCTTCTTGTAAAATGTTAAATTTTCCATTAAATATAGCATAGCTTTTATGTTACTGCTAACTGTCTGCATGACACCTATTTGCATATTAGCGATTGTCAGGATTAACGGTGTTACACACAGACTATTTTTAAATCTCATCTAATACTATTACTATAGTACTAGCATAATTATGTTGTTCGTTGATTATTCCGGCGAAATTGTACAATCACGGACTAGTTTGTATTCAGCTGCTTATTTTATTATTTTTTGTATTTCACTAAATCTTTTATTTTAAATAGAAAGTTGACGCAAGTGAATTAAGTTATGTAGAGGTCATACTGATTAATATTAATTGGGCTTTAAAAGACTTAGTTTTAATTGAATCTGTGCACCTCATTTTAAAGGACTATTCAATCTCATATTTGTATTTGCCTGCATAGGGTCCGTGCATATTGAGTAAACATATTGCCGTGATATTCTTAAGACAAACTTTTAATATGTGACGTATGTAGACACAGGTACTCTAAAAATGTTAACAGCCCTGGAGTAGTCGGTTATACACTCTGATAAAATGTTGATTTAAAATTCTGGCAGTATTTATGAACTGGGTTATGGTAGCCTTTAGTTTTTTACTAAGACTAACGATGGATTCTATGACTAATGGTGAATTAAATAGACATAAATAACAGCGGTAATACTTGAAGTCTATCACAAAATGCGTTGAGACTTCTGAAGGGTGGTAGATACCTAAATTATAATTATCTAACCTCAAGAACTGCTTCACATTAAAATAGATGTCATAAGAAAATGTACGGTTCCTATAATGGCAGAGAATGTTAAACATTTTTCACTTTTGTATTTTTTATGCATTTAGGGCGACAAATTATGTTTTCATTTAACAAATATTTTGACATTGTTATTATAATTCCATGCTTAGTATTATCTATAAATCATTGATACTTTGGTAATAAACTAGTAATGTATCGATAGATTTGAGTTTTATTTCTTTACCTTCGTAGAAAAGTATTGGAGTAAGTTGGAGGAATAAAGAACAGACCTTCGGTGTCATTTTGAGGCTTACGATACAATATTATACAATTTTTAATGAACAAACATATGTAGTAGTCTATTATTTTTTATATATTAAGCGGCTTGTGTTGCAGGCATGCTATGACTTTGCAAACCGATAACGATCTGGTAATCCTCAGCTTTAAGGGTTAAAGCTACTTTATTGGGTATTTTCACCCCATGTAGTTATATAAAAAGATACTATATATCGTACAAGGAAAATAAAACCATGCCATTCATGTAAAATTTATTGTATTTTTTTGTTATTTTGAAATCACATGTTGTAACATTCATCTCATTAATTAAAAATATTCACATTGTCATTTAAATAATCTATTACGGTAATCTAGCTTACATATAGGAGAAATAATGCCATTGAGTACTACTTGATGGAAATAATGCTACCCATCAATTACACGATTGGTCGAGTCACTCTACATTTGAAACATTACCCTCACTTTACATACAAATATACAACATTATAGTACAATTATAAGAACTTGTGTATTGTTTCGACATTCACTAATAAAATGGCATTAATATGGTATACTTATAAGACTGATCCTTAATATTAAATGTATAGAAATCATAAAAATACATCATGCTCTTTGGCTTGCACGACGGAGAGTTATTCTACGTAGTAAGGTTGACAATAAACAAAATATCATTATCTATAGAGATCAAATGAACTGTACAACAGATGTTCACCTAGTGTTTTACGTAAATAAGGAGTGTGATATGCAAATAGATTCACATCGTAAAAATCATTAATGTTCTGTTGCGGACAGTTAAAATTTGAGCCATAATCACGCACAAAGCGTTGAGAATTTTATCATAATACGAGATTGAAAACTTTTCAGTCTAATAACATTTAATACAATTTGGCAATACTGTTAAAATTTAAACCTACAAAATGTAAACAAATATAATTGTCGCAATCGATTGCCACAGGAAGACTAATCGCCGGCGTCAACTAGCTTTTACAATAAATTACGTGACACATTATTAGAAGTAAGCCTTAATTTTAATGTTAACCACCTAGAGCAATATTAGCATAAGAAGCTATTAAAATTTGGTTTATGGAAGAACTGTCGTGGTATGACTCCCATTAGACGTCCGGGAACAAAGTTTTCCAATGCAACCATACATCCCATTAAATATTAAATGCGTTTTTACACATATAAGATTCTATTATTATATCACTACAGTTCTTCCACAATCGATTTTAACAGCTCACTATAAAACAAAGAAAATATATCTTAAAAAAAATCAGACTTTTGACTATGGGTTGTTGGAATGAGTGTCAGAAAAATCAAGGCTTATACTTCTTGGACCGCCATTTTAGTCAAACATTTAACAATAATAATTGTAAATTTAGAAAAACCATTCTCGGCCTAAGATAAATTGAGAGGATTCCTATTACACAAAAGTATATAGAGGAAGGAGTAACAAAACGGTTGGAATATAAATTGGTATAATGGCACCTAACATTCCGCTTACGTTTAACCTTTAAATACATTTAAAATAATATATAAAAATTACAATTATGGAGATTCTAGTGAAATAATGCAGTATTATAGTACAATACTCTAATCGGTATGAATATTTAGTACGTCACTTGCTGGATACTTTACACCGTAGCCTTTGTGGTATACTTCTCCATTTATATACAAAAATATACATAAACGTCCGGTTGGAGCGGTTCCTTGTTGGGTCGCCGGCGGGAGGACGTCGTCCTCGGTCATTTATATCCTCTTGTACAAAAATAATAGCTAATCTTATAGAACACCACGCGGTCGGCCGATCGACTTCGAGCTCGGGGGAACGATCACGTCATCTTTGAGCAAACCGAAGCACAGTCTCGAACGTCGATCGGTGAGTGAGTCACGCACGTACAGTTTTTCGGGCGAGGGTGATATATTAACGGGGGGCTTCGATACGTGTGATGCAACTGTTAATACTCGCCGAGTACAGATGAATAGGAGCGAATACGATTATGTAAATAATCTATTCTGGTGTATTGGTTAAGTCGTCATTGAACGTAAGTTGGAACGTCTCGGATAAGTATGTCTCCCATGCGAACCATCAACCATACATCCAATCATCTCACAATATATGAACTAACTACTGAAAACTTGCCGAACAATGATGAATATGCAAATCGCCGTTCAAGAATACTGACGCACAATCTTTTGATTCCATCTAAACAATCTACACCCCACAGAGAATAGAGTGTTCATGGCAAATACCGAATACACCCTCGTAGATTCCTTATATAGTCGTATTGACGCCTATTATCTGTACTACACGAAACGAGTACCATTCGCGCGGGGGGTGGGGCCTCGCTCGCTAAAACCGAGCGGCGTCCTAGTCGCGCTGTCCCTCATCGCGGGGATGCGTGACGGTGAGTGAGTCGGGCGAGTGCAGCGTGATGTTGGTCTGCGAGGCGACGGTGACCTTGTGTTCGTTGGGCGCGCGGTACACGTAGCCGAGCAGCAGCGGCACGCCGGGCGCCAGCGCGAGCAGCCCGAGCGGCGCGCCGTCCCCGCCCGCGCTCGGCTCGTACTGTCAGACCTTCTGCGCGGGCCGCATCTCGTACGACTGCGGGTACGCCGTCGCGTACGGCTCCGGCCGCCGCGCGCTCGGGCCCGGCGGTGCTGACGCTGAAACCGTTTATAATATTTTAAATAATATAATGGTACAATAAATGGAATTCATCTGATGGTAATTGTCAATTTCATCTTCTTCAAGCTTTGTTCAACCACCACTGGGTATATATAGGTCGCCTCATGGTATTTCCATGCAGGTCGATTGTTTGCCATCCCCACCCAATAGAGGCCTGCTATCTTGGCCAGTTCGACGGTTCGTCGTGACGGTTGTCTCCCTATGTTTCTCTTTCATTGTCTTGGCCTTGTTAATTATATAACTATGAAAATCTATAAAATCAATCCTGGATAAAATAGTTTTTATTTAATTTAATTCTTACCTATTAACGTCTACAAATCCTTTCTTATCTATAAAGATACCTATAGATTGTAATTACCTACTACTCTTTAAACATAAACGACTGCATGCAAGCAGCAAAATAGGCGTAGAGGTGCTGCCTCTAGGGTCAATATAGAAATAAGTTTATCATCCATCTGTCCATTTAATACCATCCGCACCACCGTGCAACATGTTTAGTGGTTATCGTCTCTATACCGCATTAACCTATCACACAATATGTTAGCCTATTCACTCATCTAAATAACGTATTACCTTCACTAATAAAATGGAATTAATATGGTATACATTTATATGTACTGACTGATCTTTAATATTAAATGTATAGAAATCATAAAAATTCATCATGCTCTTTGGCTTGCACGAGGGAGGGTTATTATTAACGTATCACGCAGTATCACAGCACAGTATGTGAGCGCACTCACCCATCTCCCGCGGCGCGTACGTGAGCGGCGGCGCGTACCCCTTGTGCGTGCGCTCGTCTCCGCACCGCAGTAACATATCACACAGTATGTGAGCGCACTCACCCATCTCCCGCGGCGCGTACGTGAGCGGCGGCGCGTACCCCTTGTGCGTGCGCGCGCGGCGGTGGCCGGGCCGCGGCGGCTGGCGCGCGTCCCGC
>DWPV01003690.1:0-14765 GCA_018251915.1 Urbanus proteus proteus | reverse complement strand
ACGGACAGACGGACAGACAGCGGAGGCTTAGTAATAGGGTTCCATTTTACCCTTTGGGTATGGAACCCTAAAAACCAAAGTTATAGCACATTAGAACGAGCTTTCTATTGTTATTAATGGCACACACACTAATGTATCTTCATTTATGTACTACTAGCTTATGCCCGCGACTTTGTCTGCATGGTAACATTAAGATGAGTAATGTATAGCTGATCAGCCATGAATTGCACCACCGTTGAATCATATTGTTTAAATGTGAATATGTTGAATGCACTCTTATTAAAATCAAAAGTCAAACTCTTTTGATTGTAACCTCAATCCATTAAATAAATAATAACGGTCTAATGTCTGCTGTCTTCTTATCACCAGTATTATTTATGACGTATTTTTGTCTATAATGTCATGGTATTTACAATATGGATTTCTCAAAACTACCCTCAATTTTAATACACACTTTTTCAAACATTTTTTTTTAAAGATAACTAAACCTTTACCAGATTAAAGTCCAAATTCAGTCTTAATACTTTTTGCGCGATACTCTAATAAACACAAACAACTTTTTATATATATATAGTATTTACAACCATGCAGTATTCTCAGAACCTCTGTCACTCCGTGCAAGTGCACTAGGAGTAAGCGTAATCTACAAGGTACAACTATAGTAGGTATATTAAAACGATAACTTCCACTTTTTTGACTACCGATATATTGAAGTAACTCCCACATAATAGAAAGTGATTAGAACGATTAGATCAAGATTGGTTTGAAACTTAAAACGGCGTGCTAATTGGTGGTTAAAAGCCTAATGATTTCTAATTAATTTCGTGGTCGTGGGTAAAGCTTGGGTCATTCGTAATATATTTTACAAGCTGTTATTATTTAACTTGGCTTGTTGTGGTGATTCAATTTTGCAACAGATTTTTTACTTATTAATTTTAACCGACTGAAATTTTGCGTACATGTTTAGTTTGGATAATATAGTGACGTCATTTTAACTCCAATACCTACCTATGGCATTCCAAGATGGCGGACCAATTATTTATTTTTATTTTTTACTTATTTTTAGTGGATATCAAATTAAAGGGCTTCCTAAGACCTAACTGATCATACCAATACTTTCAAAATATTGATATAAATTTATTTAATTTCCTTTTCAATGGTATATATATGTATATGTATATGTACTATTGAAATATGGTCTACTAAGACTAAGACTTTAGTTAAGTAGCTCATAAGTAAATTCGACAAGCTGAGTACGTATGTGAAAGCAAGTGAAAACGCGTAGAAGCTCGAAATTATTAAAATGGTAGATTTCATTATCGTAGTGATAATTACGATATTTCGTGTGTTTACACTTATACGCTAAATGTGTATTTATGTACTATCATCCGATCACTACACATTGATATGCATAGAGGCATGAAGATAGACTACTAATTTGGACTTCGACCTCATACCTAGGGACCCGAGGTTCGAATCCCAATCACTTTAAATACTTTTTTTTTCCAAGTTGCACATAAATTATTCGAATTTAATCGTCGCGTAGTTTAACGGCGAAGTAAAACATCGTAAAATTAACAACATGCCTGGATGTTCGTAAGATAATCCTACAAGTCTATAATTATACTATTTCGTAATAGATATAGCATAATACTGTTATGTTATCCGCATTTTTTCTCATAAAAATAAGGCAGGGTTAAGCACTGCTGCGTTCTGGCTTGAAGGGTGTGGTCAGGGAGACAGACTTATCCGAAGCGTTTCATCTCAGTCCTCAGGAGTAGCAACGCATCTGTGGTCAACCCCAGGTATGACTGTGAATATATCTGGGGTTGATTACAAATGTCCATGGGCGGCAGTGGCCACTCACCATCAGGTGAACCGCAAGCTCGTTTGCTACTCACGTGTTATAAAAAAAAAAACAAAAACGTACAAAATATATTACATAAATAAACCTAGATAACCTTGTCAAGAGATTCTATATTTACACTGTTGTAGGTACATAATATGCAAAACTTATCGAGATATCATCAATATCTCAAATTCCAAATGATGAATGGTTTGACAAGTAAAGATATTAATCTTGGATACGTCAAATCAGTGATATAGTACTGAATAACGTCCATGGTCTCTTCCTAGGTATTATGGAAAATAGATACATTTGCGACTATAACCGATCTTTGGAGGCACTACATGTGTTATGCAAAGTTTCGTGCGCAAAGTTCGATGTTTTTGTTTGATTATATTACTAGTGATAATAATAATTGTTATTGCTGATACCAATGTTACATTATCGAAACATGACATCTATACAAATAAATAAAATTGAAGTGTATGTTTGTGATTTTCAAATAACAACTTTTTACTCAATGCATATGAAAGTATACACGATACCTATAACGAAAATGCAATTAATATTTTTTGTCTGTCAAATGCAAATTAGCATAAATAAGTAAATTTCCATTGATGAAGGTTAAATGATTTGTTTCATTTGATCACCTAAAAAGAAAAAAAGTGACTATAGGTGAGATGATTGAGTTACTTTAGACAACTTTAGATCATCAGTAAATATCGGAAAATTATCGGTGTCCTTATTTCACCTCTCATAAAATATTTATCTATTATTTTTATCATTTAAATCCTCCACATCTATCATGTAAAGCGTAACTGTAAAGCGCTGTAGTTTATCTTCTTTTTTTATTTTTTAAATCTAAATATATCAATGGACTTTATCATAACAACATTCCTTACACATCTTCAACAATTGTAAACCATGGTGGTCAAAAACTTAACTTTCAAAAAGAAATCTAAACGTTTTTATATAATTCATTCAAGTTAAACCTGTCAACATTAGAAATACACCATTAAACCATTAGTTAAGAGTTACTGGTCATGTTATACTTAAGTCCGTAAACTTTTTTGATTACGATCTGATACACTGCAATGGGCGTAATTTATTATAGCATTGGACAATCTGTACATATAATAAGAATATAGTTTACGCTCTCTATCTGTATGTTTAAATTTAGTATCAAAACTACAGAATTAAATTCACGAGAATGGTAATATATTCATAGTACGCATCTTAACTTAGCATTTAGGCTTTATTTCATTAAAATCGATCAAACCTATCAAAAGTTATTACAAATATAAAATCATAAGTAAAAATTCTTACATTCAACTATTTATACACGCAGATGAAATCGCGGGTATCAGCTAGTGTTGAATATTACGATTTTCTCATAAGATTACGGGATTGTATTATTGAAATTTAATACGATGGAAATAAATTTGCTACTAACAAATCGACGTTTGCAATCTTTGGATTGATGGCATCGCTGGTACATGTGTTATGCAGAATTCACTTTGCAATGCTAAGCGCGAACCTGACCTTTGTATGTTTGTTGTGCTTATATTGTAATATGCTGTGTACAGATGTAGCAGAGAAGAGAGTTTATATTTAAATTTTGATTTCTTTCCGAAGTCTTTGGGGAAAAATTTGCTTATCTATTAGTGTTTGTACTTGCAGCTAGTATTAAACTTAAACTTAAAACGTTTTTGCACTCATAGCCCCACAATAGGATTTTCTCCTGTGTCGTGGGTGCCATAGACACACACATACACGAATACACTAACACCCAGACCCAGAACAGAAATCTAAATTCATCATTTAGATGTCTGTCTGGCCGGGAATCGAACCCGGACCTATTACGCGTTAGACCGGTATGGTAACCGTTCCGCCACACGGATCGTCAAAAACTAATTTTGTCTGTACTTATTTACAGAACAAATACCATTCTTGACAAGTATGTATAATTATTATCATTACCACAAGTATTTTGATCCTAATTGATATACAAAGATAAACAACATCGGTTGCGGTCAGAAGTTACAACTGCCTAACTTAAATACGTTATGTTAGACATGCTAAGCTTTCAGTCCTAGTTGTTATTGGTTAAAACAGTCGTTTAACCGTATCCCTCATCCCTTACTAACCATTCTCATTGATGCAGTCTAGTGAAGTACATAGGTATGCTCCAAGCCTCCCAAATCCAAGCCCAGCTGTATGTAGTCTTAAAGATCTCAAGAATAAGCAAATACCATTTTAATTAGAAATAAGTCTTAATGCCAGGTACATTGCTTGCAAGTTTCATTTAAATTTCACAAAAAAAAAAATCTTTCAAAACAATACCATCCGTTCATCACCTTCTCGCGATGTGTTGATCAAAATCAGTCCATACTTTCGACAAATTTGTTGTGACCACACGAAATTCTTATCAGATTTTTAATTCCGTACCGTAAGGAACATAATTGAAATTTTGATTACTATAGACATCGTAAAAGTAATTTTGTTTGAAGATGACTGAGAATAGGGTTGCCATTCGTAAGATTGTTTAATCAGGACAAGTATTTGAAAATTATTTTGGGATAAAATTCAACGACGTTTATATTAAGAGTTTTGAAGGAAAACTACCTACTTCGTTTTGCTAAAAAGGTTAAAATTTCCATCATGTTATTGTTGACCAAAAACAACAGTAAAGATAAATCTAAATTTCAAATCGGGCATTTTTAACATTTTCTAAACTATCACAATCCGGTTTTTTATTTAAGAATACTGGCCACTTCACTTGGATACTGCGTCAGTTTTATTATACCAAAGATACTATCTCTTCGTGACTTCTGGTCACAAATGCTGCTTTGATCTCTCGACCGCCGCTTAGTGTATGCGTGCATAAAAGTCATTAGCGAAAATAAAATAAGCAATAAATTGGATCTTCCGAAAGAATAGGTACATTAACTTTGAAGGCTATTTCTTGATTTCTTTGATTTTATATTACCTTAAACAGCTTAAATGGCTTATGTCTCGTATTTTCTTATGTCTAACCTCATATGTCTTAAAGCTTTTGGAGACTTATTTAAGTGATCAAAAGAATATCATAAAATTGTATTATTTATTATAAATTAGTGAATTCTTTTCATCTTCCTAAACATTTTTTCTTCCTAGACATTCATGACCATTTAATCGTTTGCTTTTAAAAACATTTCAATCGAAACGTTTAAGCTTGAACTCAGCTTTGCTTTCATTTATAAAATAAACATAATTTATTAACTGCTTAAGCTCAACCAATAAATCATTCGGTAATTTATCGAGAGTTACTACCGTAACATCAATTAAATCGGTATTGACTTTTCCAGTTTCAAGATATTAATTTACTAACAGGAAATTACCGACGATCAGATCGACGGCGTGTGAACTTGTTTCCCAATCAGCGTTAGACTCGTCGGTACGATAAAAGAACGAGTATCGCACGTCACTAGAGCAGCGAAAGTATTCTTAATGAGTTGTACCTCGGGCAATCGGCGACATACACCAACGAATCCAAATTGGTACTCATTTGACACACTCGTCCTAACGCTCCACACAAAGAGCATCATATTTCATTAGTAAGTAAAGTTGAATTTTCTTTAATAGTCGAAGAATCGGATCGTAGCTGAAGCTCTGTTTTTAGGGTTTACTTTGGTACCGTACAAGGTATTGCTCGCACGGCGCTAGATCAACGTTGATTATTTTGTACTGACAAGCAAATTAGCCGATGCCTTTGTCTCGTTTAGACATATTAACTGCGATCGGTGATTGAAAGAGACCCGATAAGAGCGGACGTGGCGTTCAATTAAACAGTTCATTTGATCTTGTATGAATGGAATTACATAGCCGATATGACCAGATTGTTACTCAATGTGAGTTAACTAGTGAAACTTTCTTTAATCGACTACACATTGTTTGTTGCGATGGCTGTTTTAGTTGACGATTAAAACTTTCACGTGCCAACAGTCACAAATGAAACGAAAAAACCATAAAACTATCTCTTCTAATTCATCGCTCCTTAAACGAATAAGGTGTGGCTCCAAATTATCTACCTATTCTCATATGTGGGGCTGTCTTTATAAGGTTCGTTAAATAAACAATGCTTGCTTTTGCTTTTTTACTTCTGTAGCAGAAAGAAATTAGACATTACATTTAAATTTCACCAACATTTTGGGCGATGCTACCGGGCCATAAAAGTTTAAAATGCTGAAGTCAATGTTTCTTAAGTGGACAATATCAATAAACGTAATGGTATAAAATTCCCGATCGAATTTACAACGTTGAAAGCCTATTACGTGAACGTTTACTTTGAATTCGGTTATAAGCTTAAACTCGAACATTAGCCTGAATTCTGGGTAGTTACCGAGAACAATAACCGATGGACGATTCATAAAAGTAGGGAACTGTCACGACAACGTCACACGTGACCCTGGCTTTTACTTAAGCACACCTATTGAAAACGATCCCTGGTCGCGAGAAAGTCACAGTAATTGTACAGAATTCACTTACACCTATATTAAGATGCGTGGAATCTGATAATTGTGTGAAAACCTCGAAATCTTGAAGAAGGCATTCATTAGTGTCTCTTTTTTTGGAATAATGTTATGATATTATTTTGTTTACAATGGTGGTGTCATTACCAGTTAATGAAGAAGATACATTGTGCAAATTGCATTAAACATTCCAATGACTTTTTATATGTTCTTAAGAACTTAATTGAAAATGATCTTAAAATAGTAATAAGCAATCTTCGTGTTCTTCGTAATACTTTCTACGAATGTTTTGCGCAATATGCTTGTACGTTACATTATATTGTGAAGTATTTTATCTCAATCATATCTAAACAATATATAATAGAACGTTTCATATAAGTTTGCAATGCATCATTTCATAATGAGTTCGATGCCGGTCGTGATAAGAAGTGTAAGAAAGTATAATGAATTAAGACGAATTTTAGATCAGATTAGATTAATCGATCACTCTAAAATCCACGATCGAATAAGATAAGCGAAACAAGTGTGTGGTTATTTATGCATAAGTTTCATAAGCAACATTTCGTCCTATTTCCTATTGATGCAAATAGTATATTTCAAGTAATTATTATTTGAAGCTAATTAACTAAGAACACTGTGGAATGATTAATCATTGTAGAATCCAGTCCCCGGAAAGATATCTTATTAACAGTTGTTACAGTACATAACAGATCGAATGCCAGTGATTTTATAGATCGCTTTCCCTTGTTCTTGGGCTTTTCCTGCAGTACGACTGCGTATTTAAATGTTGTGGATGCAAATCAAGAAAACACGTTCTCATAGATTTTCACCAGTCAACGATTGTCACGACAACTAGACAGTGTTGTGACAGAACGGACATAAGCAGACACGTGTGCGGACTCCTAACAACAAAACCACAATTTCTGTTTCCGTGAACCAACTACAATGGAGTTTGAACTTTATGTTACAGAAATACGAATAAATATATTTATCGTAAATCCATAATGGCTATTGACAGCAGAAGTAATTGACGAACATTGAAATGATCTCGATGGTTATCAAAATGACGTAGACCAGTCGTAACCGATATGCACGAACGTGAAATTAGATACACAGTTCGAAAGAAAGTAAAGGTTAAGTATTATAACCGTTTGAATGCATAGCGCACGGCTAATGGCGCTAAATTTGCAGAAGAGGAATTTGCATACGATCAAGATCTATAATACGACTTAGTCGTAACACTACCATCATATCGGCTTGTTGGTATCTTTTTGGGGTTAACTGGGATCTTTGGAGCCATAACGAGTCATATCATTTATGAGGATGTCTTGAACAGTATGTTTACGATTTGTAGCAGTTGCAGACTCGAACGGGTTTACTGTTGACATCCGGACACCGTTAGCTCTCTGAATCGTTGACCCGCGCCTTTCTTTGTCTGCTCACATACGCACACAATTAACTGTTAACAATTGTATCTAATTCTCTATCTTTCATATTAAATAGTTATCTCTTAAGACGGATGCTTTCTCTTAATTGTGTTTTAGATGAAAACAATTTTGATGCTCCTTTTCCTAGCACACGTTCGTGCCAATTATTCAAAAAGAAGATCTGATGTAGATTGTCATCAATTTCTCTTTTTCAATTATTTTGTTTCGTTACTGTGATTAATGATTGCAAACATAAGTTTGCAGCTAATAGCAAGGTTGATAAACTAACACACTTTCCTTATTAGAGAGAGTTCAATCACTTCTGTTATTTCCTTCACACATTTGGAGAGTTTGCAATTAATTTAGATCGGAAATAAAGTAGGTGCTTTCAAACGGTCTTTGTAAGAAAAGTTGTTTTCTTTTATTTTCTCTGCTTAGTCAGTATGGTGATCGCTTGTGCGTGCGACACATTGCCTGGGTAAAAAGTTTATTGCAAAATTGCCGTTGTTAGAGCGTGCATTCCTTGCAATCGCGTCTGTTTCCTCGTCATTACGATGAGAACTGATAAGATGGGCCCATTCTATGCGAGACCTGTCATTCCTTTGTTACGCACTGCATTGTTGCTTTATTTAGGTCTCGTACCGTTTCACTGTTCAGTAAGCAGAAAATCAACCACCGCGGCCTTGTATGCAACCTCTAGTATGTACACCTGTTCACCATCTCAGCATTAGAAAGCTCCCACTTCATTATGCTTGCTTTCTGCTATAAAAACTCTTTATTCGTACTCCTACTTGCACTGTATGTAACCATTTATTTTACTACTTTATTATATCTAATTTTATGTTATTAATATTAATATGATTATTATATTACACATTATTTTGGATTTCGTTATATTTTTGTGTTGAAACTGATTTTGGACATAGTCCACCGCGCTGGTAGAGAACAGATTGGTATTCTATGCTTACCTTTACAAATAATTTTATGAGAACATTTTAATATGTTATTTTTCCTTCGCCAGAAATTTAAAACCTCTAAAAATCAATCGTGCCTGAGATAAGATGTTCAGACTCCCAATGTGTAAGACCTCAAAACTTACACGCTAGTTTATAACTGTGTTTAGTATAGACGAGCTAAAACCATACATAAGCGTAGATAAGAATAGGCTCATAAATATAGATAAGAAAGTCGTGGATGCCTAACCTTGGCAATGATTTCAACGCTAGTGTCACCCCATTCCCACCAATCTGTGCCACGTTCTCTAATTACCGTTTATCTTTTACTTCCTCACTAATTAGTGAATATCGGTCTGGTTAATGATCGAAAGCCTGTAGCGACCTTGATCTTGTTTTTGGAAATATTCTATCGTCTAAACTGGAAAGACAAGGTCACTTCCCTATATACGAATACCCGTATTTCCTTTCTTACTCAAATCTAAATCAGTTTGAGAGTTTTAAGACGTTAATTTGTATAAATAAATGCCCAAATTATTTGTTTTTTTTTGTCAGTTAGCTCAAGTGTGTTAATGAAATTATGTATCTAATTATGTATGAAATAAATATTCTGCCAATAAAATTCGCAAATACCATATGTCATTTTTTATATGTAAATTTTATTGCTTATCATCATCATTTTAATATATTTCTAAATGAAAATGTACTTTTCATATTCTCACTTACTGGTGGAATTAATAAATAGGCTAGGGAATAAAATTATTCGTGCCTTTTACATAAAGTAACGTAGTACAGTTATTTACAACTCTACAAAAGGTACCGCTCTCACAAAATGTATGTGAGAAGAAACCTACGCAGATAAATGATTACAACAACCTACATGGCGGTTTAACTTAATTTATAGCTTCAATTATAAATAGATATTATAAAATATCGTAAGTAACAATAGGTAAATAAGCGAATCTATAAGTATGTAGAGTGTTAAGTGAATGATAAGTAAGTATATATACCTTTGATTTGACTTGTTTAAAAAAAGTTATTATTTTTTTCGCGGGTATTATAAAATAGCATCATAAGTAAATATTAAGACCTCCATACTAGTAGGTATATAATGTTCTCGCGAACTATTAATTTTTTTAACATTAAGTATTATAATTAATAATTTATTTTATTGTTAATAAAACGTTCATTCGCAATTTTTTATTATATAGAAAGTAAAAGCTGAATAGTAAAAAGTTTCTATCGACTAGAATGAAATACAAACTTCGACAATAGACAACGCCATATCGTTCTAGTTCTCAGTGCATACATTTCTAATCCTAAATCATAATAAGTATACCGCATACAGACAAACTCTCTTGTTAAGTATACATACGAAGACAAAGGAAGAAATAAATTATTTATTAACTTGCAAACTACTTTCGTGGGGTCAATGAACTATTGATAATGGACCATTAGTATTTTAATTATTTAGTTTATTTTATTCATAATAGTATTTGATTTCCTTATCGACGCTCTCTGTATCAGATATATCTATTATACCAATTAATTTCTCTTCCGTTAACATACTTCGCAATTACAAAAATAAAACTTACAAAATATGTGTTTCGTTTAAAAACCATCAAATTAGATTACATTCGTATACCTAATTAAAATAATGTTTATCTTTTTGCATTAGTCTAGTACATACTTAGTTTTAAGTACCTAAACCTTAATATAAACTTAATATTAAAATGTGCTAAAAAAAACACAGTGATTCATAGTTATTACTTGAGTATTGTTTATGTTACAATTTTTTAAATATATTTTCAATTAGACATATGTACCTAACCTAATAAGACACGGTGTTATTCTACGAAAATATAACATAACTGCTGCTCGAAGCAACTGATTTCCTTAAAAACGTCGTGCTTAATTTTAATAACATAATTATAATGTAATATAAAATAAAAAGTGAGAGAAATGCTATAATTTAAATTAAACAGATAAAACACGATGAAGACAATAGTGGGAATGAGAAAAAGTTTGCATGTTGTCTTGTTGTGGTCATAAATCATTCATTCAAACGTAGGTATATTCAAACAAATATAAGACGGTCCCAATTTTCTGAGTATATTTGTATTAACGATCTTAGTATGATACCATCCATTTTTGCCAACTAATTTTATCTTTTTCAATTAAATGAAGGAAATGCAACGATTTCACACCTATCTTAATTAAGATCCCACATATTAAAACGAACAAGGGATAAGTTATTTTTTCATAAAAACGCCATAAAAAAAATCAAAATTGACTGTATTTATACTATTCATATATTATCGACGTATTATATCATATTATCTCTACTATCAACATATTAATTCAATTATCGACTAACTAAAGTTACATAGGTACAGCATTGTTTGCATGCAACCAAACATTAAACAAACGAATGAAACATGCTGAAAACAATAGTCGAAATGAGAAACGGCGCCGCTGTTTGCAGCGGATTGTCTCGCAATCATAAATCATTCAAACGTAAATATACGACGGCTCCACTTTGCTGAATGTATCTGTATGTACTCATATCTATTGCCATTCTGCCATTTCATCTCTTTAGGGTGACTCTACACTGCATTGGTTACGAATGATATTGATATTTTGTCGTGATTTTACGACAAATATACAAAAATCAGAAAAATATAAAGTATTCAATTGATATAAATTTTATTAGATTTTAACAATTTGACACAGCACCCAACTTACTATATTTAGAGACTAAATCCAAAAAAGTATACTTTTTTTTTTCTTTTAGTGTAAATAGTAGTAAAAAAGTTCTACACAAAATATCAAATCGAATGAAACAAACCCTTCCTGCAAAAGGTAAAAGTCGGCTTAACAAACACAGTCGATGCAGTGTGTCATAAATGATTCAAACGGAAATAAACGTCAGCCCCAGTCGATGTATATCAATGTTCATTCCATCTTTTTATCCTTTTGTATTAGTCGTGATTTTGCGCTTATGCGACTAAAGGGGAACAGAAATTGCTCGTTGAATCTATTAAACGGTTGTGGAGTTACAGAAATGTATGTTATACACAGGTTACATGAATAAATACTAGCAATGTTTTTTATAAGGTTGTTTTATATAACTTTACCTATTTATTCATACAAATGTATAAATGAAGTTTTATATTACACATTTGTGGAATGTTTCGTGTGTACTCGCCCTTATTGGTTGGACATGACGGTTTTTGCATCAGTATTGATGGAATATATTATGACCAATATTTTGATAGCCGCGAATAACAAAATACAAATATATTTGTGTGTTTTTGGTTGTTTGGTTTTATATGGATACCTTCTCTAACGATGAAACACAAATATATAATTTTCAAATATAGAGCCTGAAAACTGAAAAAAGGGGTTTTAATCAGTTGAGTTCTTTGTTTTTAAGATAATAATACTAGTTTATGTAAAATAATTTAGTGCCACATAAGTAGTTATCTAAAAACAATTTATTATACCTAAATAGTGTGATTTTTATATTTTTACTTAAAGCTATATCTCACCATTATTAAGCTGTTAGAATAGAATCTGCAAAACTTCATACAGACTTATTCATCAATCAGATAAGTTTATTGTATTGAGATGTCGGTTTTATTCCGTAACAGAGTATTTTTGACAAGAGCCGACCATGTTTCGTGGTTATCAGATGCTCATGTCAGAGCCATCTTGCACTCCTATTGCGAAAGCGTTTGTATACAAAAATCAGGCTTATTTCATAGTCGGATGCTTTCTCTAGATTATTTTAATCTGCGATATATGGTACATATTACAAAGCTTGAAAAGCTAATGTAGGGCGTTGACTTTAAGAATTACGGATTTAAATAGTAGAAATTTTCAGTGCCACTTTATAACCCTTTTTATGGTCCACTGCTAAAAACTAGCTCCTTTCTTTATCCCGTTTCTACAACCTATAGAGTATAGACTATCACTTTTATAGTATATCCCTTTGAAGTCCACTGCAAGACCTACTTAAGACTCTCCTAATAGGGGTCCTTAACACTGTAACAATCACCGCATCTGGTATATCTCTTGATGCCCGCAGTAAGTTTTAACTCCATGATTAAAAAAGTTACTCATGTTACTCTAAAAGATGTTGCCCATCGCCTAGATTTTATTACTTTGTAGCGTCCTACCACATCTACTCTGCCAGCGTGGTACTGAGGATAAGGGTCTGATACCATACGGATCAAAATCTTCACTAGTCATCCCATAGATAATCGATAGATCAAAAAAAATCATGTGAAAAATAAAAAAGGACATATTATTCAAATAATACCACAAGTGATTACCTTCAATGCTTATATACATGCATTAATTTAATGAATATTTTGTTATGATCTGCTGTCAGTTTTTAAATAAAATATTATCATAGTGAATGCGTGAAAGAGAAAGTAATGTTTCGATTACAGTAGACGTAAAAAGACAGTGAGCTCTTTATTCCATTCAATAAAGACGTATTGACCTCCCTTTATTTGGAACGTAGAAACGTTCCAAAAAAATAGTTTTTTTTTTTACAGAACCCTAATATTTTTGGTGGTAAACGAAGTGTTTAAAATTCACGAATGTTGTATCAAATATGGTTTTATTGTAAGTAACGACCGCGTGGCGGAACGGTTACCATACCGGTCTGACGCGCAATGGGTTCCGAGTTAGATTCCCGGCCAGACAGACATCTAAATGATGAATTTAGATTTCTGTTCTCGGTCTGGGTGGTTGTGTATTCGTGTATGAGTGTCCATGGCACCCACGACACAGGAGAAAATCCTAATGTTGGGCTATGAGTGTAGAAAACGATTAAGTTTTTAAGTTTAAGATATCTCTCGGGTCTCAACCTGGAACCCCACACACTAATCTATTGAACTAGTCAAGAGGAATCATATGTGCCCAAACATGAGAGGTTTACTAGTGGCCACTGAAGAGTTCCTTCGACCTGTCTCCATCATCAGATCTGTTCGAAGATGCTCAATTATTGTACATCCAAACTACATCTACTAAACGCCCGACGTTGCTAATCTTTGTAGATCAGTTAAGATCTACGCGACCCGTAGGGCTTTTTTTATAACATGTGAGTAGCAAACGAGCTTGCAGTCCACCTCATGATAAGTGATCACTGCCGCCCATAGACATTTGTAATCTACCCTGGTTATACCTGGGGTTGACTACAAGTGCGTTGCTACCCCTGTGGACTGAGCTGGAACGCCTCGGATAAGTCTGTCTCCCTGACCACACCCTTCAAGCCAGAACACAGCAGTGCTTAATACTGTCGTTATAAGGCAGAAATAGGTGTGGCGGTGGTGCCGAAGGAGTCGTACTACATGGGGTTCTGCCACCTTCAAAATGCGCGCTTCAGAGATTTGGACGTGTAATAATTTTGAAAAGAAATAATTACTTTAACATTGAACGTAGTACACAAAATTGTATTACTTTTAAGATGTTATTAAACAAATCCGATGTCCATTACTCAATGTTAATAAAGCATTTATTGAAATGAAATAAGCTACTAAATAATAACAATAATGAGTGACATTAATGAAATAACAATTATTATTAGGAATCATTAAAATATAAACGGTAAAACAAATCATGAGAGAAACACATTTGATATTTCACTACGTAGTATAAAACAAAGTCGCTTTCCGCTGTCTGTCCCTATGTATGCTTAGATCTTTGAAACTATGCAACGGATTTTGATGCGGTTTTTTAGTAGAATGATTTAAGAGGAACGTTTATTTGTAATTTGATGCGTGTGAAGCCGCGGGCAAAAGCTAGTTTATTATTTGTTGGACACCTGCACTGACTGATATCTTTATATAGAGGGTGAATTTTTCAAGTGTGCGTGGATGGGGAAATCCGAAACTATAAGGATTAGCGAAAAATCAGCCCTTTCCTTTAGTTTGACAGATATAGTTAGTATCCAGAATTTGATCTTCATAAGCAACACTATCAGATGACTCAATAATACAGGGTGTGATTTTTTTAC
>DWPV01003689.1:0-14766 GCA_018251915.1 Urbanus proteus proteus | reverse complement strand
TCTTAGTTTACCTGGTCTTCCTGGTCTACCTGTTCTTCCTGGTCTACTTGTTCTTCCTGGTCTTCTTGGTCAACTTGGTCTTCCTGGTCTTACTGGTCTACCTGGTCTACCTTGTTTTCCTGGTCTTCCTGGTCTACTTGGTATTCCTGGTCTTCTTGGTCTACTTGGCCTACCTGGTCTTCCTGGTCTACCTGGTCTACCTGGTCTTCCCGGTCTACTTGGCCTTCCTGGCTTTCTTGATCTTCTTGGTCTTCTTGGTTTTCCTGGTCTTCCTAGTTTACCTTGTCTTCCTGGTCTACCTGGTCCACCTGGTCTTCTTGGTCTACTTGATCCACTTGGTCTTTCTGGTCTACCTGGTCTACCTGGTCTATCTGGACCTGAATCCGGCTGTGACGCATACTACTGAAGTAGTAAATACTAACGGACAATAAAAAAAGCATTCATAAAATATTAGTGCGCTATTGTTATTAAATATAGAGATTGCTCTACCCTAAAAGTAAAATAAAATTTTGGAATATGAGGTCTACTTCAGTTTATTCCCATTTTTTTAATTGTTGCAAAAATAAATTTACTTTATTTTGCAATTTTGGAAAGCTTATAAAACAAGCAAGTTTTTTAAATAGTGTGCACTTCAGTGTCCTTACATTTTTGATACCCTACGTGTATCAGAACTTTCATGATAGAATTTGTTTAAATGAAAATTTTAACTTCACGACTAAATAAAAAGTTTTTTTTTACGATTATAAAAATTATGATGTGATCCTGAAAGCTTGTCAATTCAAGAGTCTGATATACAAAAGGCAGATTTAAAAAACTTATAATTTGTGGCAGTTATGACTCAAAGAGTAACAGAGGGTGTGCTTTTTGAGCAGTTTTACAAAAATGCAAATATCTCCAAAACCATTGGAGTTTGGACTAAAACAAAAGTGGATATTCTGGTAGGCCTTTGTGTGACCTATACGTGGTTTCAAAGTTATCCACGATATACGGAACACCCTGTACCTGATATTTATTTACTGAATTAAACGGTATTTCCACGACTTTAGGAAATTGTCTTCTGATTGATTCTGGATCATTATATTTGAATAAAAACTTCAGTATGGCTTGTTCAGATGCGTCTCCTCGTATACCATCATTTGTAACAATGGCGGTGCTGCACAGAGCTCCACAAACATTCAAGGCATTGAATGCTAAAAAAATAAGTTACATACTTATATCAAGAAAACAAGTTATAGTTTCGTTAAAAAATTTCATACAATTATATTAACCCTCTGGATTAAACTATTGAACATACTTCGTATTATATAGTAATTATATTTTAGAAAGGTAATCATAGAACTTGACTGTTTGTTCGGACTTATTGCAAGCAAACATTTGCCCATCTCCCAGATTTTTTGGAGGTAAATTGGGATTCGACTATATTAGGCCGCAACTAGTTGCAAATATCATGTGAACATTTGTGCTAAAACATATATACGTAATAATAATATGAGAATATTAAAAAATATCGTTAAATTATACCTTTATTGTTCTGCATATTTCCTGTAACGAAGAAAAAAACTTTAAAATGCCATAAAATAATGTAAGAATCGCTTCTCGTTATATATTATGTATGTTTGATACACTTATTGTAAGACCTATCAGATCATTAGATAGTTTTAGTTTCGAAATAACACTTTTGAATTACGGTAGGAATTCGACTGTGAACAATGTTTTAGAAGCGTTTCAGTATTTTTGCCCGACTGCTCCAGAAAGAGCGTAGTGTTTTCGGGAGTTTGTATACATATACCTATTTCTTATGTAGTACGTACCTCCGTGGATTTCTTTGTGATCTCTTTAACTAAACGGCTTGACAAGTTTTTAAGTACGTTAGTTATTCGTGTGGTTGAAATTCGGCTATAATAATTAATAATAAAAATAGTTAATAAATACAATAGGTACAATAGGTAGATTACTCACCGCCTTGTATTTGAGTGAAGCCAAAAAACCACGCTACTTTCATGTATTTATACGCACACACACAAAACTAGCGTGGTTTCATGTCAGCACCTTTGTATATTTACCGCCACATAATCACTTTTATAGCTCGACCATTTTAAAAATGGCGTCATTTTTTGTTAGGTATGATAGATCTACCTACTTTATTTATCTGAGGTTTTAATCGCTAGTAATGTGTATAGGTAATTGGCATTATGTTCGTCACAAAAACGTACTTTCGAAGTCCGGGTCTAAAACGAAGTGGGTTGTGTTCCAAATCCAAATATGGCGCACACACATTTTGTTCTCAGTGAGCGTGCCCGTTTTGTCTGAACAAATCGTTGTGCATGCGCCCATAGCTTCAACTGCCTCTAAATTTTTTACGAGGCAGTTTTTGTTCACCATGCGTTTTGCTGTTAGCGTAAGCGAAGCCGTCACGGTCGGTTGTAATCCTGCATTCAAATACTCGTTATTATACGAAATACAAAACTGCAGGCACTATTGTATAGGTATTTTTTCAGCGGAATATTTTTATATGCGTACAAAGACAACTGTTTGTATGACAAATTTTGGTATTTTGATTTTTATAAACAAGATATTTTGGGCTCATGTAAAGTAGGTAACTATATGGTCACTCTGGGCAATTTGTAGTAAGTTGTATGGTCAAGAGTTCTATAAGACTTGACTGATCTTCAGTCTGAATTTGAAGCAAATTATACTTGTAAGTTTATATTTTGCTGTTTTGTTAAAAATATTGTAATTATAGATTACCAGTTTAATTTTGTTTATTTGAATACAATAATCCTACCTTCTGGTATATTAGCGACTATGATCCCAATGACGAAAATAGTTGTTTGCATAAAGGGGTATCCTAGAATAAGTGAGGAGGCGGCTATAAATAGGCCAAGGGTGAGCGCCCAAACTGACATGCATCGCATGAAGCGACGTATCTCCCGCGCTAAGGGCGAGGGTGCCGGTTGGAGCCGAGCAGCCAGGCCGGCCACTCTCCCCATCGCTGTTAAATCACCACAGCAAATGACCACACCTAGAAAACACTCAGCCATGTTATTCAAGCTTGAATATTAATAAAACTATGTATTTTTTAAAATACGTGCAGAATTAACACGCAGGCATGTTATTCAAGCTTGAATATTAATAAAACTATGTATGTTTTGAAATACGTGCAGAATTAACACGCAGGCATGTTATTCAAAGTTTTTCAATATTCTAATCTCAGATAAATAAAGTAAGTAGATCTGTCATTCCTAACAAAAAAATGACGCCATTTTTAAAATGGTCGGTCTATAAAAGTGATTATGTGAGGGTAAATATACAAAGGTGCTGACATGAAACCACGCTAGTTTTGTGTAAGTGTGTGCGTATAAATACATGAAAGTAGCGTGGTATTTTTGGCTTCACTCAAATACAAGGCGGTGAGTAATCTACTTATTTTATTTATCTGAGATTTTAATGTTTCAAATACGTGCAGAATTAAGACGTACCACTACAACCCCATAACGACTGCGTGACCGGATGTAAAGTAAAGGTAAAGCCATTACTACACTACTATTATTACTACACAGAAGTACTAAATTCATTGCTTAGATGCCTGTCTGACTCGGGATCGAACCCGGAACCCTATGAATGTCAGCCCGATATACATTTTGCCGATCAAATTAAATGACTTTACTGACGAAACTACTGCTTATCCGGACTATGTTTCTGTTTAGTAACCTACTCTCTACTACCATATACAAAGTTGTATATACTACTACTGTTATACAATATTATACAAATACTACTGTTATACAAAGTTGCAATGCGTCACTGCTTTACAGAATGCTTTATTTTTCTAGTGCGTTATAATTCTGAAGGTACAATAAATAGACTTTGAAAAATCTTATTTTATATTTGTTTTGTGTCCATTTTACCTTGTGCCCGTCCCTCTACGCATAAAGCCGAAAAAAAAGCGACGTTTGGAGACTCTAAAATATTACTCGTGCCTTCGGTGTTCCCGCGGGGCACAGCTATACTTTCCCCCGTCAAGGATGAATTGTCTACCTGGACGTTTAAGATAAACAACACAGTCAGTTTAATATTGTATAAATCGTTATATATTATAACAGAAAGTACTACTTATTTGTCATGTTATTCAAGTTTTTGCAAGGTTGTTCCGTATGATGTTTACTTACAGGACAAAAATATTGTAATTGAGTGAGCTAAATGTTAATTAGCATCCTTGAAACTTGTATTTACTAATGCAAATCGTTGTTTTTAACTTAATTTACAATAGATTATTCAAAAAATCAGGCGGATAAGAAAGGTGTCGAATCTCGGAATTGTTTTTTTTTATAATAATTGAAAAGTAGGTACCTATAGGTACCTCTTTATTTATGATATTGAAAATTGCTTATATTTAGGCATGTGAAATTGAAAAGTAACGGAAATGTACATAACTTTAAATCCTTTACTGTCTATAATCCTCATATCAGCAGGCACGATGTCTCCGGCGCTAACTTGAACGATATCACCCTTGACCAGTCTTCGAACCGGCGTCTCAAGGTTCAGTGCACCGTCGCGAATGCAATTTGCATACACGGGTATCATGTTTTTGAACGATTTCATTATCTAAAATTTACGACAACGTCGTTTAACGTACTAATTTATGAACATAATAATTAATCCTGGTTACTTAGGCGTTTAAACGTAAAACGCCTAAGTATCTAGTTATCTGTTATAATAATATTATGCCACTTAATGCGTAGTATACTACAAACATTTAACCTCTTTTACGGGTATAAAGAAAGAAAGTGACTTCTTTCTTAGTGGCTGTCTACTTTCTACATCATAATATAATAGGTACCTAAATCTATTTGGTCCTTTCATGGTTGTATGTTTTGTTGATAGGATTCTGCTATGATTAGGTAGTCAATAGAGGGTAGGGTAGATGTCCCCTAACTTGTAGGTAATAGATGTTTATTTTTATTCCTACCTTTAATTTTATGATACGATACATTTACTTTTAGGATAATCGGTAGGTACATTACCTTCGAACTTTTGTAATTCTGAAAGAAACTGAATAATCCACAAATTAAATCGACGCCAATAAGCACATATCCCAGGTATAAATTATCTGTACTAGGAGTGGCTTTCGTGGACAACTCTATCACATATGCGGTTAAACATAATGCTGCCCCCAACCAAATTAATATCGAGAACCCTGCAAATAAAAGAACTAAAAAACCTTTCTATATTGACGTGGGTTTATAAACGTGACTTAAATTGTAATACTCTAATAAATGTTTACATATTAAATATATGACCTGCAGTTAAGATGTTTGACACTGCAAATATCTCATGAAAACCTGAAATAGGACAATATATAACCAGTAACAGACTACATACTCGCTACGCCTGAAAATTAAATAACGCCTATAGGTAATCATCAGAACATACCTATGTTCCAGTGGAATTGTACCGCAAGTATGTACTTGTTTAGTTATGATCCTTATAATTAAATAGGTACCTACTTGTACAACGGCTGCCAGTTCAACCGCAGTTAAACCTTGGGCAGTTTCTTATCCTTATACGCTAAGGGCACAGCCAAGTCTTTGCTTTATTTTTTTTATAACATGTGAGTAGCAAACGAGCTTGCTGTCCACCTGATGGTAAGTGGCCACTGCCGCACATCTACATTTGTAATCAATCCCAGATACGATTGACTACAGATGTGTTGCTACCCCTGAGGACTGAGATGGAACGCCTCGGATAAGTCTGTCTCCCTGACCACACCCTTCAAGCCAGAACACAGCAGTGCTTAACACTGCCGTTGCAAGGCAGAAATAGGTGTGGCGGTGGTGCCGCCGGAGTCGAACTACATGGGTTTCTAGCACCTTTAATATGCCTTGCTTATGCAAATACCGAGTTATTTGTATTTACGTTACCGGTACACAAAGATTTAAAGAGCAAGCGGGGCCATCCAAACTGTGTCGCGGGTGTTAATGTATTCGGACCATAGTAATCTAATAATTCATTAGCTCTAGCACTGGTAAGCCCAGTCACCGGGTTAGTCCCAA
Organism: Urbanus proteus proteus; assembly: GCA_018251915.1. Classification (NCBI taxonomy): domain Eukaryota; kingdom Metazoa; phylum Arthropoda; class Insecta; order Lepidoptera; family Hesperiidae; genus Urbanus; species Urbanus proteus. The sequence continues at coordinate 8,713 of DWPV01003689.1, read as the reverse complement.
GTATTTCATATACGTCTTCTGTAAATCAAAACAATAACTCATTAATTATTAATCGTGCCCGGTCATGTTGTGGACAAATGAAGGAGTTTATTAGTAGTTAAAATACAAGTTTAATTATAAACAATGAAGTTTTTTATGTGACTGGTTGGTAGGTAAATATGAACTTTTGAAAGAAGATTCATAAATAATGTACCCATGCGCAGCTGTAGGTAAGCTTTTTTTATATTCTCTATAGTCTCTGCTGCTCTGGGCATGAGTCTACGACTGGAGGAGTCCGACAGCGTACAAAGGATATATGATTATCATACATACAGATACACCTACATATATTGTATTATTACCCTCTTAGTATATTTTTTGTAAGTTAAAATAAAACTTTCCTATTACTTAAACTTAAAATGCAGTAACGGCAAAAGTACAATTCTAAATTCATTGTGAGGTGGTCACAATGAGCTTAGATTTGTACCTACTTTTGCAGTATTGCAGTATTTTGAAACATTTACTTACTTAAAGGAATAAGATGTATGTTAGTTTGTATTTCTTTTTTCAACTCATTCAACCTGGTACTACTCAAGTCTCTAGATCGAAGTCGTCTTGGGTTGTTAGGCCGGAAAAGATCTGATATAGACGCTAAGCTTGCGGCTCTAGTCACCATCTTGTCGTATATAAAGCAACTATGTCCATTCCCCAGTCATCATTAATAAATTGTTTCTTTTTTATGTTAATCTGGTTGGCTAAGACTTACTTTGGTGCTAATCAATAGTATGTATTAAGATTTAAAAGTGTGTGTTTTACTGCATGTTTTATGTTGGTCTCGTAAATACTGACAGAATAACAAAAGATAACTTATATAAAGAAAAGATAATCATCTAACTCGAGGCAGGGATTTAATAAAAAACGATGTCCGAAAAATAAAACTAAACTTACTTTTTATATGTTTATTGTTTTAAAAAATACAATAAAAATGGATTTTAATAGGTACTTTGTTTACATAAAAAGATAATAATTATAAATATTACTTTTTTGTACGCTTTGTATTATAGGTAGGTAGACATTTGTGAAGTTTTTACCTATAGTTTCTTTTGATTTGTAAAACATCCCGATTAAAATGTCCACAAAATTAAGGCTATTCGTATGGGTTGTGAAATCCATGGGTTAGTGTTATACCTTTTCCTCTCCAATAAAGATACTGGGCTAGCATTAACGTTATGTTATCAGTTTACAGAGATATAGAACTATGTAAAAATTCTTTGACACAAGTCTTCTTTGGAGTTTTATTCATAGTCAACTTGTTAACTACCTATTAAGTAAAATGCATACAATTCAGCCCGATTAAAATTATTAAATTTTCTTTATTATGTACTAGTGATGCGCCGAATGCAGTTTTTTCTAACGAACTTTGCCTCATAAATTGATTACCGAACCGAATATTCGGCCGAATTTTCCGGTTCAGTTTTTAGAATCTCATATTTGTCGTACGCTCTATTTATTACACGCTCTGTTTTTAAAATTCTAATATACATATACAGGGCGATTTTTTAACTGTGCGTGAATGGTCAACTCCGAAACTATTCCAAAAATGCTGAAAGTATTTACGAGGCCGATTTTGATAAAAAACTTAACTGTATTATTAGATTTTCGAAAACTCTACTTCCGTAGTAAGACTCAAACGACTCCATTAAAAAATAAATAAATAATAAACCCCTATATTATTGAACCATATGATAATGTTATTTAAATTATTTATATGGATCACATTTGCGAAGTAACTATACATGGGAAACAAGAATAAAGAGTCCATATTGTCCTACGGAGCACGAATTTAGCTTGAATTCAACCTATTAGATACAAAAATTACGTCTTATAATAGGTAAATATTTGGCTCATTATTCGGTACATCAATCGGACATCCGGCGAATACCGAACATGGAAAATTATGCCGAATAATTAACGAACATTCGGCGTATCTCTATTATGTACCTATAATAATTTGTATGTTGACATTTTATTAATCTTTATAAAATGGAATTATAATTTACTTTTTAAGTTCCTCCTAATCTGTTTTATTTCTTCTATTTCAATTTTATTCGTTTTTAATAATTCGTCCAGGAGAGTTCTCCGAAATAGCCTTTTAGTGACAAGGACGGGCTCTACGGGCAATTTCAATATCTCATTTATCTTATTCCACGTTTTTTCGTCCAGTTCCTCGGGTTTGTACATGTAGTTGATTAATCCACATTTCAGTGCTTCTTGTGCAGACATCTTATAATTAAGTAATAGTAGCTCTATTGACTGGAAACAATAAAAATAAAATATGTAAGTAAATTGAGTTCTTTTGTTATGTTTTATATAATGGAGGAAGTAGCAAATGGGCGTTTACTTAACAAGATATTAGTTGGCTAATGTGGTTTATAGAAATCACTCAATTAAAACTGAATTTCACAAATTCATAACTTAAGCTCGTCTAATATGACTTGTTATACTTTTAAGACTTAAATCAGAATACTTTAAAACTCGGTAACTATAGGAAGGGCGACCTAGTTGTGACAATGATATCTCCGCGGACTAGAGGCCACCTACCTAGCAATTTCCGCGCTAGTCTAAGGCAAATTTAAACACTGCGTGGTGGAAAGAAACATAAATATATGACACTATTACTTACACAACGTGAGTTAATACCGTTTTAACACTATTATTTTAAAACAATGCATACCTTTGTTCTTCCGATCAATTGTGGAAATGTGATTGTAGAACAAGCCTCGGCGATAATTCCCAATTTTGTAAATGGTGTGTAAAAGTAAGCCTATAAAATAACATTAGGGTACTTAATACTTATTCGTGTTTACATTGACATGTTTGAGGTATTAAATTGTTTACGTAACGTACCAGATAAAGAGGTAGGTACCGACATAACTTTCGGAAACTAAAGTCCAAGCGAACACGTTATGAGGGCAACCAAATAAGTAAAAGAGAAGCCAAAAAAGTTAGCAAAATCAATTATCCCACTTACCTTATCGGAAGCGAAAACTAGGTCACAGAGAGGTAACGTAGTAGTTCCTATTCCCACTGCGGGACCATTTACGATGGCGATTAGCAGTTTCGGGAATAAAATGAACGCTTTTATAAATTCTTCAAGGACTTTTAGGAATCCTTCTTCGTCGGTGTATTTTGAAGCAGCTACTAGATCATTGCCACTGCTGTAGAAATCTCCAGTACCCGTCAACACCACCATGAAAATATTCTCATCAGTTGTGGCATCTTTAAGGATTTGGGTAACTCGACGGTACATATCAATGTCAATGGCATTCTTTCTGCGTGGTTTATTAAATCGTATGGTTTTTACATTCCCATCAACTGTCTCTATTATGTGCGAACCAGACTCTATAATTTCCGATTTGGTACTGCAAAAATGAACACATGCGATTTATTTGCCTTAAGTGTGCATTTAGAAGTAACTAATTTAGCGTTTTTTAATTGGTTTATTGAAACTTGGTTTGAAACGAACTATGTGCCTACACTCTGACTATGATTTTAGACTCTATATAAATAATCAAATACACAAGAGAATATATCTAAATTCGTATTTTTAAATATCTAGGTACCTGGCTGGTTGTAGTACCGGGACCAAAATAGGGCTACGGTATCCTGACCTGGCGAAAGAGACGACTAAAAAGGGGTTTCCAGGGTTGTGGGCGGGTAGAGTAAGTGCTCGAATTGTCCATCCAGCGACCCGGGAGAGACGGCGGTATGTGCGGGCACAGGTTTTGGTTGAGCAAATGCTCACCGGAGCAGAGCCCCAAAGGGGCATCGAGTTCGAAATGATAGTGCTGAAGTTCCCGAAGTTCTCCACATGGCGCTGAGGATGGCCACCTCATTTTTATAGCCACAGAACAATAAAACACTAAGGTTAGGTTTTAGCGAAAAAGTGCCGAACAAATTTTAACGAAATTGTTTTGTGCGATTCTTAACCACTAAAAGCGCCACAGTGGTCCACCTCGGTGCTCCGAAGAGAGACCTCGTGATCTTTCTTACGTTATTTGCGTAACACCCACCTAGATGTGCACTGGGCTCACCACATCGCCTGGTATTTACGGCCATATAGGACCACACGTACGGCCGTCCTTTCCGGGGTCGCTGGCCGGGCGGTTCGAGCTCCCAAACATCTCGCCCGCAACCTCGGAAACTCCCTTATAGTCGCCTCTTAAGACAGGCAAGGGCTACTATAGCCCTATTCTTGCTCCGGAATTACAAGGATACCGCACCGGGGGCGTTACCTACGCCTATTCCCCTCTGCGCTGACACATCGTCGCAACAATAGCCGACGGGGAAGGATCCGCACCAATTTTCTTGACCAGGATCCGCCGCTCGGACTCCCACTCTGGGCAGAATTCGAGCGTGTGTTGGGCAATATCCTCATCGCGTCCAAAATAGTGGGATGGTGACATTGGAGCCTTAGCTTCCTTTATGTTCAGATATTCACCGATACAGCAATATCCGGTAAGTATCTGAGTTGGGCGGTAAGCTACCCGACTGTTGCCCTACAGCCAAGCCCGAAATTTTGCCAAGACCAACCAACTAGGTAATTAGGGTTGGCGTATGCCTGGAATCGATCACGGTAGCACCTCCAAGCCCGTCATTCGATTCTCCTCCGAAGCTGTCTTTGAGTCGGGGTTTGTGATGGAGGACCTTACAAAATACCCTTTCGTTCAAGACTTCAGACTTCAGAAAGGTTTACGCTAATAAATAGATATAGGTTGATTTTTTATGCATACAGATTCATTAACCTTACACTATGGATCCGCATTTTCTACAATCGTGGTGAATGGGTTCGAGCACAATAATAATAATTCTTCATAAAACAGGGAAAATATTAGTACTTTGTCCTTACCGCCTAGAATACGCTAATATGCTTCATATAATATCATCTAGTTTGGTATCTTCTAAATATCAACAGTAACTAAACTTTATCAGTTTAAATCATGTTAAAATAACGCACTGGTATATTATATTGCTAAGCATATTTGTTTGACTTTATAATAATAATAATTATAATATGTAATAATGTTGGTACGCACCTTTATATATAAGACCTGATCGCGTACTCTGTGATAAATGTGATTAATTGATGTGAGTGTGTGATTATCGTGGTTTTTAAAGTACTTTTTTATTACTTTGTAAAACTATAAAACAAAACAGCTGATTGACGTCACGTCAATATATATTTGTCAAGTACCTACTGATTTATTGTTACTATTGTCAATGTCATACCTACTCATCATATTGTCAATTGTTATTATTTTTAAATTGTTTGCAGCCATGGATTCAACTCTTTTATACCCAACCGTAATTTAATCTCATTTCTTTGTTAAATAACCTCATTAAAAAATAAATATCAATGAATACTAATCATATATAATTTATAGTAGATTAAAATAGTAAGTATATGGGCTGTGTTAATAATACCAATAAAAATGAATGATTTATTAGTGGCAATAGCATGTAAAATGATTTTTTTGTATTTATTTGTAACCGAGTTTCCATACAAATTTGCTTCTGTCCCACTTACACTGTTTCTGTTTTTTTCCCCATAAATATGCGGTCTGTGATATAATGTAAATGTAACATAGACAATGATGAAAGTTATTGCATTTAGGCAAAAAGGTAGATGCCAAGACTACGAGAACTATATTAAAAATGCAACCTATGACATTTATGTCTATCAACTTTTCTTGACAGTTGACACTTGACAGCCCTGACAATCAGTATTCAGTTCAACTTTTTACGATATAATCGTGAATGGAAATAAAGATAAAAATAAATTAATGACATAATTTAAAGAGGTAGGACTTTATTGTCTTAAAGATTATATTAATGAATAAACTAAGGTAGAACTAATTAACAAGAATGATTAAATTGTTCGCCCAAGTACTAAAAGTATATAATTTACGTTGCGTTAGTAGGTTATCTTGTCCCGGAATAGAAGTGTCACCTCTAAGGAAAAGCATTAGTACCACAAGCGAAATGTTCAAATCAGCTGTTTTTAACTTGGAAGAGGCATCTAAGGATCAGGTTCAAGAGTTCTTGAATTCCTTCGATACTGTCTTAACTGATTGTGATGGTAAGTTTTATCTTGCGTTTTTTACTGATATTAATAAGGGTATCTTTAGTGATAGAATAGTACCTACTCGGAGATGTTAGTCTCAGGAAGCATCATCGCTATTTAAAAGCTGTTACGCTCGGTTTTTGATCTGGTTTGAGCGTGTGATATGGATGAGACAGCTAATACAGTAGTCAAAGAGCATTTATTCCGTTCCAATTATTATATCTTGTTTATACTTAATTATACAATATTTAGCTGTCTATAATTTATGGTGCATGTTATATGAATTTTGATTTTAATATCTCTTGTTATTAACAGTATCTTCTTTTACACTTTTCAGGAGTTCTGTGGATTGATAACAATGCAATTGCTGGGTCTGCAGATGCCATGAATTACTTTCGTAAACTGGGAAAGAGAATATTTTACGTAACGAATAACTCTACGAAGATAAGAAGTGATTTTGCACTTAAGGCCCAGCAATTGGGTTTCATAGCTGATCAGGTAATCTTCCTCTAATACAGACAGTACTTCTTGCTATGAGTGGCTATTTTTACAACAAATTTGGACATTTACTACACAGTTTACAGGAACAATAACTTTAATCTAATATTATTTATTTTTCTCACCAATCCATGTTTTGGTTGAGATACAATGTTACCTATATTTTCGAATCCACACAATCTCTGTTCTATGCTAAAAATGCATAAGAATCTTAGGAAGTCTGTATGAAGAGGGATATGAAATAATAAATATCAGGGATGTTATGGAGCTTCATAACCGTAATCGAAACTATCGGATATCAGAAATAACTAAATATTCGAATCCAATATTAATAAATATAAAGTATAATGACAGGATTTTACCTTAACGAGCCGATATAGTAACCATGTAGCTACAATCCTTAGTTGGAAATAAGTAAATCATTATTTCGTAGTAATGGCATCTAGTGCTGTCATTCCAATTATATATCTGTAAATGAAACTATCAGATCGTCCAAAAATTTTTCATAAAGGAGGGTCTTGGAACAAAAAAACAATACAACCTTAAAGTAGCATTCATATGGTATGATAATTTTTGAATTTAATTAAAATTTAGTTACATGTATAGTAGAAAAAATATGAAATAAATATTACATTAATATGTATAAGTAGTCAACATAAATTTACATCATGAAACCAATTATCAGACATGTTATAGTGTTCAATTATGCCTGGTATGTGACTCATATACCAGGAACGTACTGTGTATACAAAAAATGCTATATGTACATAACAAATATTTATGTACAAAGGTTATAGGTACTTGTAATGTTGACAGGAAGAAATTCTTTCAACGGCCTACTTGGTTGCGCACTACCTCAAAGGTATTGGTTTTAAGAAGAAAGTGTATTTGATTGGGTCCAATGGAATCGGAGATGAGCTGAAAGCTGTTGGGATTAGACATATAGGAATCGGAGTAAGTGATTTTTTTCATTTTTATGGAGATCTATTTTCACTACAATTTCTAAAAATTTTAAATAGTTTCCGCCTTGTGGTCGTAATTCAATCATAATAATCATTATTATTGAAAATTTAGAGATGTTTTTGTTGATAAAACTAAACTTTGTTAATAATAAAGCTGACAAACAAGTATTTGTGATGACTTAAGAGCAAAGTAGTTCACCTAGTAATTGCAATTATTATAAACTTTCCAATTTTTCAAATTGATACCACTAAAGCTTGACAAAAGCAAAACGAAAAATATATATTTTTCAACTGACTACTAAAGAGAAAAATGTTCATTTTAAAATATTTATATATGCCTATTTATACAATGATAAAATTGACGTGTTTATCATTTTAAAGTAAATGTTATTTATTTAGAAATCAACTTATCTCTGTTATTTCTATCAAACCAAAGTCTTGAAGATATTATTTAAAAAATACAAATGTTTAAAACTCGATATATGGAATATAAAAAATGATATTAATTACCTTCTAGCCGGACAATGTTAAACCTGATTTTAAAAACATGAAGCCGTCTGATTTGGATCCTGAAGTTGGTGCTGTTGTAGTGGGCTATGATGAACATGTCAGTTATCCAAAATTCATGAAAGCAGCATCATATCTCGCTTCGGAAGAGTGTCTTTTCATAGCAACAAATACTGATGAGAGATTCCCAAAATCTGGCTCCATTGTCGTCCCTGGAACTGGCACATTGGTAAGGGCTGTGGAGACGTGTTCTGAGAGGAAAGCATTGGTCTTAGGGAAACCTAACGATTATGTGAGGAAGTTTTTGGAATCTTCAGGCTTGGATCCGGCTAGGACCTTGATGATTGGTGACAGGTATGTATAAAAAACTATAAGTAGTTAGTTCTGCATCTCCCTAAAAATATTCTGTGCAATTTTACACCTGAGTCTTCAAAAATATCTTTGAAATTGTTAATAGGTACACAAGAAATTATTAGCTGTTTGTACACGGACATGTATTCTTACAGACATAATTTTTTTCATTGGGTTGCATTTCATTTGACGACCCGGGTGGCGCAATGGTTAACACGCCGGACCGCTAATCCGAGGGTCCTGGGCTCGATTCCCAGCGAGGCGGAAATTTGAATGATGAGTTTAAATTTCC